>CABHPR010138972.1:0-19592 GCA_902168415.1 Peromyscus melanophrys | reverse complement strand
GTGTGTGTGTGTGTGTGTGTGTGTGTGTGTGTGTGTGTGTGTGTGTGTGTGTGTTTACCTGGGTTTTTAATGCACATGAATGTGAGGCCAAAGGAGGGTGTCAGGGGCCCTCCTCCGTCACTCTCTACCTTATTCCTTTGAGGCAGAGTCTCTCCCTTTACCTGGATCTCCTTTTTTTGTTGTTGTTTTTTGTTGTTGTTTTGTTTTGTTTGTTTTGTTTTGTTTGTTTGTTATTTGTTTTTTTGTTTTTTACTAGGCTAGTAACTAGCAAGCCCTAGCAATCCTCCAGTCTCTGACCACCATCCCCCACCCACCCAAGTGCTGGGGTTATAGGCACTTATCTAGATACATGGTTGCTAGGATCCAAACTCAGGTTCTCATGATTACATAGCAAATGTTCCAACAATTGAGCCATCTCTAGCCCAAGGATGGACTTTTCATTCTGTATCCCATTTACTGGATAAAAAGAAACATTGTATTCAAACCTGAGCATAAGATTTGTTTTAGAATGTGTTAGCAAAGGCAGCCTGGTGGTCATAGTGAGGTCCAGGACAGCCAGGACTACATAGAGAGATACTGTTTCAATAAATTAAAAAGAG
This sequence comes from Peromyscus melanophrys, assembly GCA_902168415.1. Classification (NCBI taxonomy): domain Eukaryota; kingdom Metazoa; phylum Chordata; class Mammalia; order Rodentia; family Cricetidae; genus Peromyscus; species Peromyscus melanophrys. The sequence goes on along the minus strand of CABHPR010138972.1, from coordinate 18,993 downwards.
AAAAAGAAAGGAAGGAAGAAAGAATGAAAGAAAGGGAGAGAGAGAGAGAGAGGTACAGAGTTTTCCTTAAGAATTTCCTTATTTGGAAGTGACTAAAGCAAGCCAAAGACTTTCCTCCATGCCAGGTGACTTAGGAAGTATTCTGTGCATACCCAACTGGCTAGGGAACCCACGAGGCAGATTCTACTGTGTCGTCAAGGTCATCTCACTTGGCAGACGATGAAATCGAGGTACAGTGAGGATGAGTCATTGATTCAAAGTCATGTGGCTGGTACAGGTAGAGTTGGGGTTTGACCCAGATAGTTGTCTACCTCGTTTGTGGTGCTAACTGCTACACCATGGAGCTTCTAAAGACCGGAGATTATGGTTTCCTTGACTACATTAGCGTTTGTAGCAAACTTCTGTGCTGTGGTCCTGCTGACTGGTGATTGCATAGCAATCACAGAAGTAGCTTACGGAACTAGCAAAGTGCACTGAAGAGCGAACCAAGCAAGAATGGTTCATGCCTGTAATCCTAGCACTTGGGAGATCGAGGCCAGAGCAACAGGAGTTTAAGGTCATCTCCTGCACCTATGGAGTTTGAGGCCAACCTGGGCTACAGGAAAACCTGACTCTCAAAAAAACAACCAAAAAAAATGAAAAGGATTAAATCAGAAACATGAAAAAGACCAAATGACAGCAAATAAGGCAACACTGTATCCATACACTACTTCATCTGAGGGTCTAGCATGACACTGATTAGTGACAGCTGGTGAGGAGAAGCTGTGCTTTTCCCGTCAACAGAGAAATGACCATGGCATGGCAGGACCGTCTGTGACACAGGCAGGAGAGGACCTGGGTTGGTAAGGCCAAAGCTCCTAAGAGAAGGACCATGCTCCCCAGGCTCGGAATTCGGCCTCAGACATTCTGCAGGGAGCCACGTGGTCACTCACGACTGTAGCCCCAGCACTTGGGGGACAGATGCAGAACTGCCATGGGTTTGAGGTCATTGTGCACCACAGAGTGAGACCCTTTGGTCTCATGGGTGAAGGAAGAAGAATAAAGTAAAACTGTGACATGAGCTTGCCTTCTGCTTCCCAGACGAGCATGTCTCTTTAGACGCCTTCCATTGGTACCAAAACAACCCTAGGCATTCAGGGCAGAATTGAAAGAAAGAATGTAAGGTGCTCCATACTAGAGCCCCACAGCTGGTCCCAGCCAAAGGTCTTCTGCTGTTCAGACAACAGCACTTTTTTGGGGGTGAGGAGGTGTTGTTTCAAGACAGAGTTTCTCTATGTAGCCCTGGCTGTCCTGGAACTCTCTTTGTAGACCAGGCCAGCCTTGAACTTACAGAGATCCTCCTGCCTCTGCCTGCTGAGTGCTGGGATTAAAGGTATGTGCCACCACTGCCCGAAGACTTTTTTTTTCTTTTATGATGTAAGAAAGGGTTCAACTGTCTACAGCAGAGAGCATCCTCACTGGCATACTTGCTTACTTGCCCTCCCAAATGATCACCAAGCCCAGTCATTCTTTCCCATGTTGCAAACCCCATGCTCACCCCACCACTACCAACCCTGATCAAGCCTCCAAGTAGAGTTCACTCCATCTGAGTTACTGGGAGTTACCTCAACTTCCCAAATGTCTTGGTTCTTTGCAATGGGCCTGAAGACAACAGGAGAAAAATCACGTGGCAGGTGGAGGTTGTGACAGAGACAAGAACCTCCTCTATTGTAGGTAAGCCACGCATGACATCAGCCTCAGACTACCCGGGAAGATAGAAGGCACAGCTTTCCACTCTGAGCTCCTCCAACCTGGAGATGCTTGCAGTGAGTGGCCTGCTGACATCACCTAATGGTGGTTATGTCACACCACACAGATTCTTACATATGGCACGGTCCATGTATTTCTGCTGACGTGGCAGTAATCCCAAAAAGCAACAGCCACAGTCAAGTCCAAGCTTATTCTCATCAGTCTTTGGACCAGGTAATAGGTTTTCTGCCCCCCCCCCCCAATAGAATTCTCTACCTACTCAGTAAGCTGGATCAAGTCAAATTGAAAAAGTATAACAACAGGTTTATTTGAGCAAAGCAACTTCCAGGTTGGTACTCCAGTCCCAGAATTCAAGGCCAGAGAAGCCGTGCCCACAAATGAAAGCAGGGAGAATTTACAGGTTGTAGGGGAGGGAGGGGTGATGACGTGTCCACCACAAGCTGAGTTTGTGCCCAAGTGTGGTCAAAAGCTGAGCACTTAGGCGAGGACTTGGGCTGCTGGCCACAACAAGGGAGGAAGTTGCAATAGTCAACAAGAATGTAGAACTGGGCTCTTGGGTGCCTTTTCTTTGTTGGAGACTCTCTGAGAGGGTGGGATTTGGAAAGGGAGACAGGAATGGGGCTTTCTGGATCATGCAGGAGTGAGCTGGAGATTCCAACCCAACACCTGGACTAGCCTTTCTGATCTGGCTTGACCTGGATATACCTAGGCTACCCTTCCAGGAAAGGCAATCTTTTCTGTCAGTCCGAATTTGTTTGCCTGAATACCTGACCTCTGCTCTGCTCTAGGAATATGCTAGTTCTTAAAAATGGTAGACAGTGGGCATATCTTTCTGTCTGTATCTCTGTATTGAGCATATTAATGACATTCCAATGATATTGACTGGTGGTTGAGGTGGCACGGGTCTGTGATCCTAGCATTCAGGAGACTGAGGCAGGAGGATTGAGATTTTAAGGACAGTCTGGGCTACAGAAGAGACCCTGTCTCAAAACATATATGTATATGATTCAAGGAAGGATCCAGTGAGGGAGTCCAGCTGAGAGACTGGCTCCCACATTTCACCCCAAGGTGCTCTTGAGGAGTGAGGGATAAGAGATATTAGATAGAAGGATAGAAGGGAGAGAGAAAGATAGAAACGCCGGATAGCCTCAAGAGGGCCTGGATCATTATTCACCAGCCCCCTTTTGTCTCTCTAAAGGCCTTTTTATACGAATGCCAAGGGGTGAAGCAAAGACCTCCCCCTAGCTCAGCCAAGTGCAGATGCTTCCAATCACCTGGTAACCACACATGTGGTCAAGCAATCCTCTAATGCAGCCCTGCTGGGTAAAGCAAGCTCAGATCTCACTAGGAAACCTTTGTGGGCCTCCACCATCCAGGGGCTAGAGAGCTGATGTATGGCAGAAGGAGCCAGCCAAAGAAGCCTGAAAACATGGACCTGAAAGCTGCATTTGTCGTGACTGGTTTGTTTTTTAATTTTAAGAACTCTATTTTAAGTCTAGCCACAGACTTTACATATGCAATCACACAAGAGTGGAGTAATTAGAAAGCTGGGGGTGATGGTGCACACCTTTAATCCTAGAAGTCAGAGGCAGAGGTTGGCAGAGTTCTGTGAGTTTGAGACCAGCTTGGTCTACATAGTGAGTTCCAGGCCAGCTAAAGATCCAAATGAGACCCTGCCTCAAAAATTTTTTGAAATAATTTTAAACAAAAAACAAAAACAAAAACAAAAATGGAAATTTTAAGGTCACAAAACCCTCCCACCAGAACAAATTTTTAAAAATCACTTTTCCCAAATGTGTCAATATGACAAGTGTATTCAGTGACTAGTCACATTTGATTCCTGAGGCACTAATGGTCAGTAGAATTAAAAATTAAGCCAAATTTTCATAGTCATTGCCTCAGGTATTAACACATGTTGGGTTGTTTGGGGATACAAAAAACACTGTTCTTGCTACTTGAGTCCACAAAGAGCTGAATTCCAGCATCTACTATGAGAAAGGAAAAAACTATAACAGAGTTAAAACTACAAAAAAATTAGGTTTCTATCCTCCTTTGTGGTTCATGTATCCTTTTGCCTATATTTTGTCTTCCTCACCACGTGATATGACCCTCTCTTGGTCTCCTTTCTTGGGGGGAGGGGGGTGGCAAAACAGTTTGACCACACAGCTGCCATGACAGGCTTAGAGGCCCAGACACAGCTTCTGGCTGGCAGCACCTGGACCCAGGAAGAGCCATAAGCTGACCCCACCCAGTGGGACCTGCATCTAAGAGACATTCCAAACATTCCCTATACCCCTAGACAAATGTCAGCCAATCAGGGTCCTGAACCCTGGAAATCCCCTCACCCCAACCTCTGCTATGATAAAAACCCCACCTTGCCTGAGCTCTGGGCTCTCTGCCCTCACTACTGCTTCGGACAGAGAGTCCAAGCTCTGAGCCTGAAAATAAAATCGCTTTGCTTTTACATACGGGATTTGGTCTCCAAGGTGGTCTTTTGGAAGCCCCCCCCCCCCCCCCCCCCGCAATCTGGGCATAACACCAGTCACCAAGAGAGCAGATCTCCCTGTTGAATGCTTTAAGATCTTCTTTGCTGTAGCCAAGGCTTGATGCCCTGCCTGTGAGGGCTTTCCTCTGCTCCTCCCTCTCTCTTCCCTTCCTTCACTGCTCATTAGGGACAACGGCCCATGTGTACAGTCTGCCCCATGTGTCCAATATCAGCTAGAACTGGGGAGTAGGAGAACAGGAAATGTAATTGTGTAGATAAGCAGGTGCTTGGAATAGAGAATCCATCCCAGCACCAGGGAGGCACAGACAGGCAGATCTCCGTGAGTTTGAGGCCAGTTTGATCTACATAACAAGTTCCAGGCCAGTAAAACTATATAGTGAGACTCTGTCTCAAAAGTAAAAACAAAATAAAAACAGAATAGAAGAGGCAGAGTGAGAAAACCTGGCTTTTTGGCATATCTGTGCCTAACCATGTGAGTTGGGACAAGCCTCAACATCTGACCATGGTGTCTTCTGTTCTAATACAAGACTGATAGTGGCCTGGATGGGTTCAGGTCCAGCCTCTTTTCTTCCTTAACCCCTTCCCTCAGCTCTGTTCCCTGAGGAGGGAGGAGTGAATCTGTGGCTGCTTAGTGGGCCAGGTGTTGAGTTGTGCAATCTCACCCTCTGGAGAAGTATGGCCTTTTTTTTCGCCAGCTTCTCGAAGCCAATAACTCAACACGAGTCCTGGCCTATTGCTCTCTTCCAGAGTGAAATAAGCCTGACCCAAGCTAGACTCAGACCGGAAGCCCTCCCTTGCCTCTTCTTTGCTTATCTCACTGTTGGTACTTTGGTCACCTTCTCCGTGGACTCAGAGCACAAGAACAGAGGGCAGAGACTGAAGTGTGGCTTGATGGCGAATACTGAGACATGGCATTGGCCTGCTCTTCACATTGCTGGCTCCATGAAGTCTAGCCTGGGCTTGGGGCAAGGGCTGTCTGCTCACAAAGCTTGGGGCCAGCCTTGGCTTGGCCTCAGCACCTGTTCCTGGGGACAGAGGTAGGACAGCACTGAGCTTCTAGCTCCTCACTATTCTCTGCCACCTGAACAGACCCAGTGACAGGACCATCTTACCAGATTGTTCTGACAATGTCATCCAATAGTCTAACAGAAACCCATCAGCCTTGGTTTGCTTTCTGTTGCTGTGACAGACACCATGACCAAAAAGCAATCCAGGGAGGAACCAATTTATTTCAGCTTGCACATCAGGTAATATCCACCATTGAGGGAAACGGAGACAGGAACTCAAGGCAGGAACCTGGAGCAGAGCCATGGAGGAAGGTTGTTTACTGGCTGGGCCCTCCCACATCAATCCTTAATCAAAATAGTTCCTCACAGACATGGCCACAGTTCAGTCTGACCGAGGCAATTCTTCAATTCAGATTCCCTCTTCCCAGGTGACTCCAGATTATAGCAAGCTGACAACAGAAACCAGGATACCATCTATTAAAAAAAAGGTAAAGCAATGGTTTTGAATTCCAAGCTTTTCCTATCTTAGTTTCCACTTTGCTAAATGTAGTTTGAAAATACTAATGTTGCTGAGATGTCCATCAACAGATGGATGGATAAAGAAAATGCGGTAAATATGCACCATAGAAATTTTCAGCCATAAAGAAAAATGAAATAATGATATTGCAAGAAAGTGGAGAGAAATGGAAATCATTATGTTAAATTAAAACAATAAATGCCTGTTTTCTCTCATATGTGGATTTTAGATCCAATTCTTACATATCTGTCTATATGAGGGCATATAGGTCATGGCCAAAAAATGTGGGGGGAGCGTTGAGGCAAAAGGGGTCTTAAAAAGGGTTGGGAGGCGGTCATTACAAATGACATGAAAGCAGAAAGGGGTGCTGAGGGGTGGAAGGAACGGAGAAGGAGGGGTGAGTCAAGGATTAGGGGCGGGGAAGGAGCATCAACAAAAATGAAATGTGTGGAAATGTCATAATGAAACCCACTACCTTGTATTCTAAGTTAAAAACAAATAGTAAATCAACCCTAAACTCTGAAGCCTACACACACACACACCCCACTTTGGACAACCACTGGAGGAACGCCTTCAGCTTACACACTAAAAGGCGTTGTCTGCCCTCCCGTGATTATCGAAAACCTCTTCCTGTGCTGTGTTTATAATCTGAGTGGCCCTCTAAGGTCCTTAAAATATTTCTTCTCTGGGATGCAGATCTATGGGGGTGCTGTAGACTTTCAAGAGATAGGGTCTTGAGAAGGGGTGTTCATACTGAGTTCATGGAGAGGGCATCGTGCTTTCAGGAGGGCCTGTGAGACCTGCTCATTATCTCTCTCTCTCTGGTTCCCACGGCAGCTGCAACCTTTGACACTGGCAGGCTCTCCAGGGCTGGCCTCACCAGGGATTCTATCAATTGGGCTGCCTGATCTTGAACTTGAACCTCCAGAACCGTAAGCCAAATTAACCTCTTTACTTAATAAGTAGTCTTTGCAAGGCATTTCATTACAGTGAGAGAAAGCTGAGTGATAAACTGTAAAGTTAGTATAATATTAAAACTCACTGGCAGGATAGCTCAGTGGGTACAGGCCCTTGTTGCCTGGTAACCTGAGTTTGATCCCAGAGCCCACATGGTAGAAGCAGATAACCAACTCTAGAATGTTGTCCTCTGACCGCCAAACATGTGCTGTGGCACATGCCCCCATAAATAAATCAACCTAAGAATCGAACAAACACAGCAAGCCCTTGTTGGCTGTATTCCTTATGAATGATTTCTTAAAGCTCTACAAATCAGGGTTACCCACCTGCCATATTCTTCCATTGAGATGTGGCCAGTTACACCACACAACCGTCTCTGTCTGGTTCCTAGTTAATTACCTAATTTCTAGCAGCAAATGGGCTGCTTCTCTCCATGCGGCTATCCCTTAGCAAGCTCTGCCAGCTAGTTCTGCTACTCACATCTATTTTCTCCATGCTGTTGCTAGCCTTTCTGGAGTTCACACATGGAAAGCATGGCCCTGGTCCCACAGCTGTTCTCCAAGCAGCAGCACTGACCTCATGGATGGAAACGAGCGGAAACATCTCAGGGCATCTCCTACGTGTGTGCCAAACAGCATGTCGAACCCACAGGATAAGCTGTGGGACTCTAAATAAGACTAATTCTCTGAAACCATAGATGACACCTGGGGGGAGGGGGCGGTGGAAATAAAACCCCAAATCTTCAGCACTAAAAATCCTAGGAAAGGCATGTTAGGAGTTTTTATATTTTTAAGTCAGGAGATGAATGGATGCCTGCAGATAATTACAGCAGAATAGAAGTGAAAATCAGCCACGGAGCTACATAACTGATCGCAGATGGCTGTGGGCATCTCCAAGCCTCATCACTATCAAAACCCAGGTGTTGCTGCTCCCTCTGCCTTTCTCACTGGGCCCTTTGTGGAGCCAGGAGCTGGCAGAGGGTGCTCCCTCTTCAGTGTGCCATCAGCACCTCTGGTCCATCTCAGAGTTCACACCAGAACCCACAAAGGAAGGGGGGGACCATTCACTGGAACAGTACCCTGGCCAGCAGTCCTGACTGCATAGCACAGCAGGTCACATCTCACACAGAGAATGACAGTGTAGAGGACAGTGGACTCCCTGGCTCAGTCAGCTACCCTAACATAGACCTCTCAGGCAGGAGTCTAATACATGTGTCTCTTGTCATGTGTGGAGGCCAGAGGTCAGCCTCTGGTGTCATTCTTCAGGAGCCATCCATCTTATTTTTTGAGACAGGGTCTGTCAGTGGGACCTTGGGCTCACTGATCAAGCTAGGCTGGCTGGTAATCCAGCAAGCCCCAGGGATCTACCTGCCTCTACCTCCTCAGTGCTGGGATGATAGACAAGCACCTCCACGCCAAGTCTTGGTTGTTTGTTTGTTTGTTTTACATAAGTTCTGGGAACAGAATTGTCGTCATTTGCCATACTCAAGCATTCCACAGCTACTTCTGAAGTGCCCAGACTAACAGGATATATATGAGGCACTGGATAGAAATCCACAAATGTGGAGACCTTGTTCCTTTCCAGGCACCAGAGTGAAGGTGAGGCTGATGCCTTTACTTGAGTCAGCTTCTCATCAGCAAGTGGTGCAGACTTCATCCCTTCATTAGTGGGGATGTCTCTGACTGGCCAGCAAACACTTAACATATTAACACATTTGTTTTACTCAGCATAATTATAATCCTGCACTGATGAAAGAATTTGTTCCTTTTAGCACACCCCTGGTCCCATTCTTCTCACATGGAGATGGAGTAGCTCCTTCAGACTACCCCAGGACAAGTATTCACGCTTTGAACAGTCCCAGGAACCGAAACTGGCCACTCCAATTGCTTTTGTTTTGATCCAGAGTATCTGTCTGGATAGGCACATAGCTCAACGGTAGAGCAGAATTTGATTGTAGATATGTCTGACAAAGGGAGGGAGTAGAGGGATGAGGAAAAGTGGGCCTTTGATTTCCCAATGCTGACCTCTTCAAGCATTCCAGATTACAAGGGGGGAGTTTTAGAGACAATCCACCTGAATCAAAAGTATCACCTGGAAATTCTCATTCCTCAGTCGTGTTTGTCACAACCTCTCATTCAACAATGATAGACTCCTTCCAGTCAGAGTCTGAATTGATATGGGAGACCGGCTCCCACATTTACAACAGGGAACTCTTGAGGAGAGAGGGATAAGAGATATTAGATAGAAGGACAGAGGGGATAGAAACAGATAGAAACACAGGATAGCCAAGGGAGAGCCTGGATCATTATCCACCAGCCCCTTCTGACTCTCCTAAAGGGCCTTTTATAGAAATGCCAAGGGGTGGAGCAAAAGACCTCCCCCTAGCACAGCCAAGTGCAGATGCTTCCAATCACCTGGTAACCACACTCATGGTCAAGCAATCCTCTAATGCAGCCGTGCTGGGTAAAGTAAGCTCAGATCTCACTAGGAAACCTATGTGAACCTCCACAACGCCTCCTTCTTAATATAATAAAGGGCCTCCCAGGCCCCTCAGATAGACTGTGCCTGTCTTAGGTTGTCCTTCTTGAATAATCTTCCTTGCCTGTCGTGGAGATACTTTCCATCAAGCATACTCTGACTTAGGTTGAAAGCTATCAAGAAGCAAGTTGCTCAGCTTTGGCTACCAGCCTCTGGCAGGAGGGGGTACAGACCTAACTCAGTTCTGACTCCAGTCCCTACTAAGAGCTTGCAAATATCCACAGCAATCTCCATAGCTGCCACACCTCCCAGCAAAGGAGTAGATGATAATAAAGATGCAATATCCTTTTTGGAATGAGTCTAACCTGACTACAGCAGTCTTAACTGCACCAAGCCCTTTTCTAAATCAAAACTCTCTCCTAACAGATGTTCAATAAGGTTTTCAAGAGACTGTTTTGATTCCCAGGAGAAAACAGACATTTCAAAACACTTCAAAGTATCCACTCAAGTAAACAAAAGCCCATGCTAATTATAAAGACACATTTAGCTCTTTAAGTAGCTCATATATACATGTGTTCCTATCACAGCAGTAGAATTTCTGAACAACCTAACTTGATTGTGGGAGGCCTACCCCTTTATAAACAGAAACAAAGGAGGAGTAGAAACTTTTAGGAAGAAGACAGAAAAGCTCCCCTAATTATGATTATGACACCTTCACTTAAGTTTTCCAGGGGCCAGTGAGACCGTAAAATTATATTTTAAGCTATCATAAAAAGTGTTCAAATAAATCTGAATATAAAAGGTAATAAAAATAATTCGAGTATGACCATCACTATACATGTTTTACAAACTTATATTCAACATTTACATTTTTTACAAACTTATATTCAAAAGGAAACTCTATAGAACTATTTTACAAACTTTAGCACACATCTAGAAAAAAGTCTCTTAACAGAATTAACTTACATTCAAAAGCAAACCTATAGGAATATTTTACAAACTTTAGCAAACATCTAGAAAGAATCTCTTAACAGAACTAACTTGCATTCAAAAGCAAACTCTATTGGCAAACATCTAGAAGAGATTTCTTAACTGAACTATTACACTTTTTTCTAACAAGACAGAAAGCACACAAATCATTTCTAAAGTTTGGAGTTTATAACATTCTGAATTTTATTTGGTGACTGAGGATAAAATTCCCTCTTCTATATTTTTAAAGCTGCTTTTTAAGACTGCTATGGGCTCTTTCCACTATTCCTTGTCCTTGAGAATTATAAGGAATACCTGTTTCATGCTCATTTTGCCATCTTGCCTTTTCCATACCAAAAAATCCCCATCTGACAGGCAGGCTGTTTACCTGTTTCCCATTCCTGGGAGGCAAGCTAACAAAGCTTGTGGGAAAAAACACAGCATTTGGGGGTTTGGGGGGGCTATACTGGCAGTATTTCCCTTGAGCATTTTGCTGCTCTGTTATGGGAAACATTTGAAAGCTTTTATCCCAGTCTGTCTGCATTTTATCCAAACCTGTTTGCCTATGCTGCCTTGCTTTTACAAACTACATTTCCCAAGCTGCCTTTCTCTATGCTGTCATGCTGTTAGGTGCTACATTTCCCAAGCTGCCTTACAAACTACATTTCCCAAGCTGCCTTTCTGGGTCTGGGAGAAAACTTCCATTAACATGGTCTGTATTCATGCTGAAGTCAAAATCAAGCTTTTGCTTTTACCATGGGAGGTTTTTGTCTTCCCTAAGCTTGCATTAGGACACCTGCATTACTGTTTGACAGGTGTACCTCTCTAATCAGATTCTTCACCTGTCACTGTTCCCAGAGTGGGTCACATTCTTCCAAGTACACTCAGATAGGCATTTGTTGCCAGAAGCAACTTTGCTCCCCCCACCTCACTGGGGCAGTGAAAAGGAATGAGAGTACTTGAAAAAAGAGCTTTTTCAGAAAGATCTTTTCCCCAATAGAAAAAAAGAGCTTTTTCAAAAGAGCTTCTTTCAAAGCCGTGGGCACCACATAGCCCCACTACTGACTCTGGGCTCTTGGGTGGGTGGGTGGTTCCTGTACTGCCTCTGCCGTGGCTCCACCCTCAAGGAAACTGCCTGGCAACCTCAGGGATCCCATCATCCCTGGAACACACTCAAACTTGGTGGTGCTTGCTCCCCGGCCCTCTGCTAATTGCTTTCCGATTGCTGGTTAGAAGCAAAGACACAACACTAACAGCGAGGATTTGCAATGCTCCAGGGGAGTTTTTCTATGCTAGGGCAGTTACAGGTGACTCTCCCATTCTGATAGATGTTTCTTTGAGGTGAATTTAATTTTTGCCCCTACAGAAAGAGCAAAAAAATCTGAGAAGGAAAAACCTGAAAAGCTTTCAGTTTTTGAGAGAAAGATTACTAAGTTTTTCCCAAGACCTATGTTCCCAATTCTTAGCTTCATGGCCAACAGGAAACTAATTCTGATGGTATTAGGTTTTCATACTGTGGCAATGCTAGGAGAGTGAAGGGTTTTATTTCATTCACATCCACCTCAGGGAAAATTCTTTCCCTGTAACTCAGGGCTTAAAGCAAAGCTATTCATAGGCCAAAAGCTTTCACAGGAATCTTTTTCTGCCTGTTTTCTTTCATAGTATTTTTTCATGACTCTGATTCTTCCCAGGAGTTTGCATTCATAGTCTCATAGTTGGAAAATCAAGGACATAGTTCCTCTGTCTTGTTGCTTATCTATCTTATCCTAAGTTTTTTCTTACCCAGTATTCCTAATTCTACTTTTATCTAAATTTCTCTTTACCCAATATTCCTATACCTAATCCTATATTTTTACTTAATTTTATAGATAGAAATTAAGAAAGAGAAAGAAAGAAACCTAGATAGAGATATTTGCTGCAGCCTCACTTTTCACTTTGGCAATTCTTTCAGCCACTTTGCTTTCACTCTCAAGAATAAAATACCATTGCCTTTATTTTTAACCCATTATCGGGCATTCCCCCTTTCACCCGGGATGCCCCCTCTCTCCTTTCTCCAAGTCCCCATCCCTGTTCCTGGTGCCATCTGTAGGAGATATCTCCCATTTTTTCCCCCAGAGTACTCTTGAGGAGAGAGGGATAAGAGATATTAGGTAAAAAGATAGAGGGGAGAGAAACAGATAGAAACACAGGATAGCCTCAGGAGGGCCTAGATCATTACCCCCTGGCCTCTTCTGTTTCTTCTAAAGGGCCTTTTTTAGGAATGCCAAGGGGTGGAGCAAAAGACCTCCCCCCAGCACAGCCAAGAGCAGGCCCTTCCAATCACCTGCTAACCATGCACATGGTCCAGCAATCCTCTAATGCAGCCGTGCTGGGTAAAGCAAGCTCAGATCTCACTAGGAAACCTTTGTGGGCCTCTACAAATTGATGTGATTTTGCTGAATTGCTTTGGTAGGTAGAGACAAGTCTCCCAAGGCTGAGAGACTTGGAGGAGGTGGCTCCAGTCACTGAGTCTCTTGACCCTTCACCCAGGGTGGTCAGCACAGGGTTGCTGGGCTCCAGTACCTTCCCAGAGCAGTCTACAGCCAGAGCAACCTCAGTTTGCACAGACTCCACCCTGAGATGCTCCAGAAGGCAGCCTGCCTCAGTCCTTAACCAGCCGTTCTGAAGCTTCCTGAGGCAGTTCCTCCCCCCAAAATGACAGCCACCATCCGCTGCATTTCACAGGCTGTGGCCAGCATTTTTGAAAACTAAGAAAAGGTGAGTAGAAAACATCAGAGTGACAGTGAATCTGTATCATGACGTTCATTGCCTGATGGTATTCTTATTTCAGCCTAGAACATGGAATGTAATTCTGCTGCGGCTCTCAGTCAAGGCAGCCTTCCTTCTCAATCTGGATTTTTAAAAACAATTTTAATTTTATTACATTTATTTATTTTATTTTGAGAGAGAGAGAGAGAGAGAGAGAGAAAGAGAGAGAGAGAGAGAGAGAAAGAGAGAGAGAGAGAGAGAGAGAGAGAGAGAGAGAGAGAGAGAGAGAGAACATCCATGCCATCGTGCAGCATGTAGAAGTCAGAGGACAACTCTTAAGGGAGTGGGTTCTGCCACCAGCTGGGTTCTAACAACCAAACTCAACATGTTAGGCCTCCTTGGAGGCAGGCACTTCATCTGCCAAGCCATCTCCCCAGCTGACACTTTTTGTTGCTATTTTTAACTCTGCTTTTAGTACTAATACACAAACAGTGTACTTCATTTCTCATGCCTCTGTACCCATAGTCCTTATATTAGTTTTATTAGTACTTTGACAATAAATCTACCTAACAGAAACAACTCAAGGATGAAAAGACGTATTTTAGCTCGTGGATTCAGAAGTTTAAATTCATAGTCGCTGGTTCTTTTGAATCTCAACCCACGGCAAGGCAGGAGCATGTGGTAGAGCTCACCTCATGATGAACAGGAAACACAACAGAGGGGACTAGGAACCAGGTATGACCTGCAAAGGCATGCTTCCATTGACTGCTTCCTCCAGCATAGGCCCTACCTCCTGAAGGTTCCAGAGCCTTCCAAATAGCACCACCAGCTAGGGAACAAGCAATCAATACATGAAACTTTTGGGGGACATTTTATATTGAAGCATAACATTCCTCAAAGATATCAAATACTCCTGCATACTCCACTTTGCCTTAAAAAGGTGATTTTAAGACATGTATTGTTTTTAAGATGGGAACAGCTTACATAAAAATCTATGTTATTTAAAACAATTCCAAACATTTTCATTTTACCATTTTACAGAACTTAAACCCTCCCTCCTCCCCACCTCTCTCTCTCTCTGTCTCTCTGTCTCTCTGTCTCTCTCTGTGTGTGTCTCTCTCTGTCTCTCTCTCTCTGTCTCTGTCTCTCTGTCACACACACACACACACACACACACACACACACACACACACACACACACTTTCCTTTCTCAGGTCAAGGTTGCAAATGAAAGAATGCTTCTAGGATTTGCCCTGAGATTCATCAGCATCCCATGACTGCGACACCTCCACTTCTGGCTTCTCAAACCCTGCATATTTACAGAGGCCCTCTGTGGACAGCGACCTCACTGCCCTCTAGGTCCCGTGCAGTGGCTGAGCCCAGCCCTCTCCCTGTGAGGGTGCCGTCACTGACGGGTTAATCCTCCTTGCACTGAAGCCTGACACAGTGTGAACCATAACCGCCCCCTCACAGCTGTTACGGCATCTCAAGTGCCTGACAAGGAGCATTCATGTCTGACCTAAACCTCACCTGTTGCAACGTGACTCCACCTCATAGACTCGTTCTGTCAGAGGGCCAACAGTTAATTCTCACACCCCTGTAACGGGCTTGCTGGTGTCCAAAGCTCCGAGGAGCCTGTGGCCTGGTGCTGCAGTTCAGCTGCAGAGACGGCACATCATAAATCACCAGCGGAGCCACATGTGTTGTAAAGGTAGAGGGGCTGGAGGTGCTGGTGGAAAGGCTGCCCTGGGATGGTCTGGCTGGGCCCGTGGAGGTGCAGGTTCCCTTGAAGCCCTGCTTGGAGCTGGACTCCAGCCGATGGATGCCTTCCTCCTGGGAATGCTTTTCCCTCAGCTTCTCTTTTCAGTCTTGATAGTCTCCATTAATCTCCTTTTTTGTAGCCAAGCTTCAGCCCTTTCGTCCTCTCTGTTGTGAGGTTATTTCTTTTCTCCAAGCTGAATGTTTGCACCTCCGCCCCAGGGTGTCAGGAACCAGGCCTTTGAGAGGTTAGCACTCCCATGCACTGGGATCAGTCCCTTATAAAAGGACACCTCAGAAAGCAGCCCCTGCCACCCACCATATGAGGTTATAGTGAAAACAGTGATCCCGAGCCAGGAGCCATGGACATTCTGTTCTGCCTAGAGTGGTCACAAAGAGTGGGAACAGCACAGAAGACACCCTCCTTCCCGTCAGGATGACTGAGGTAGATGGGACCACGGCTGTTCCTCACACTCTTCAACAGTGTCCTCATGTCACAGCGGCTGGCCTTGAACCCCTGATCTTCCTGCTTCCACTTCTTACACGCTGGGATTACAGATGTGTGCCACCATGCTTTGCTAGCAAATGGCTGATGACTGCTCACAGGGTCCATGGATTACTCCTTTCAAAGCCCTAAGCAAGCAAGCAAACAAACAAACAAAAAGATAAGGTCGGGGACAGAGAGCTGACTCACTGGGTAAAAGAAATATTGCCACACAAATGTAAGGACCTGAGTTTGAAACCCCAGAACCCACACAAAAGTCAGACACATCTGTCATCCCAGTGATCCAAGAGGGAGAGAGGAGGTATGACAAGAGAATTCCAGCAGGCTGGTAGGCTAGCTAGCCCTGGCATTTGCAGTGCGGAAAAACAAAAATAAAACAGAAAAACAAAAAACAAAACCACAAAGAGACACTTCTCAAATGAGATGGGAGGTGAGGACTGAGAATCAACACCCAAGGTTGTCCTCTGACTTCCACACATACGGAGGCATGCGTGCATGTGCGCACACGCACACACAGGCAGAGAGAGAGAGAGAGAGAGAGAGAGAGAGAGAGCCCTTATTCTTCTTTATCTGGTCATAAATGAACATGCTGTAAGTAAAGAAATCAAAGTAAAGAGATAACTTGTTAGAACCAGATGGACGAGCCTATGAAAATGGACACATGGAATGTGCCTGGGTTTCACTGCCCTTTTCCTTCAGCTCTCCCTTTCTCCTTTTATTGTCTAGCATCCACACCAGAACGATGAAAACTCCCTTCTCTGACCTCCCTTACTGTTAGGGACAGCAGTATGATACATCCGGGACTCTAGGTAGAGATGTTGGGCAGGGCTTCCCTTCTGAGAAACTGCAGAGCTGTATAAGGACTCTGACTCTTTAATTTTCTCTTCTTGTTGGGACCAGAGACAGGATATCCAAAGGCACAGCAGCTGTCTTGTGATCCTGAATGTAATCACAAAGAAGAAATCCAAGATATTATGATGGACACAATAAAAGCAAAAGAGAACCCAGTCTCTGGTGGCATCATTGAGCCTTGCACAGCCTTGACCCAACTTCTCTGGGTGTCTTAATGATCAGGGAGACAAACAGTGATCAGGGCACAGTGGTGCATGCCTATGACCCACACATGGGGGGTGGAGACCAGAAAATCAGCAGTTCCAGGCTAGCCTACACTGCGGGAGCCTATGTCTTAAAAAAAAAATTACTGAGGATGCAGCTCAGTAATAGGGCACTTGACTACCATGTGCAAGACCCTGGGTTTAATCCCCAGACCTGCTGCTGATAATGACGATGATGATACCAATACTGCACCAAATAATAATAATTTTAATAATAATAACTTATGAAACAAAGTTCTGTCAGTTTAGTTGTGTTAAGTTTGAATCAGCAAGATGTAGCTGAAGTTTTCTCTGGTCCTGCCTAGCCCCACAGACCCCACAGCCACTTACAAAATAATTACTCAGAAGCTTATATTAACTAAAACTGCCCAGCCATTAGCTCAGGCCTACCACTGACTAGCTCTTACATTTAAACTCAGACCATTTCTGTTAATCTACATGTTGCCATGTGTTCTATGGCTTTACCTGTGTGCCATTACATGCTGCTCCCTGGATGGCAGGCTGGCATCTCCTGACTCAGCCTTCCCCTCCCAGAATTCTCCTTGTCTGCTTATCCTGCCTATACTTCCTGCCTGGCTACTGGCCAGTCAGCGTCTTATTAAACCCATGTACAGAAGCATTTCCCACAGCAGCAAGATACTTTGTTAAACTAATAGAGGAACATGAGATTCTAAGAGTAAAGCTACAGTGTGTTTGTGGAAGTCTTCTCTGAGGCAGCATTGCAGTGAGACTTGAATGCTTAGTAGCCAGCTGTGATCGAGGGGAAGTGTTACAGACAGAGAACCGCAAGTGCCAAAGTCCTGAGGCGGGAACAAGTCTGATGTATTTGGGGAATAGTGTGTGCCTGATAAATCATGAACGAGGGCTATTTTAACTACCCTGGAGGCTCTAGAGGTAAGGGAGGGAGGGCCTAGCCCACCGGGATCCCTGTGAGCTGGCTCTAAAATTCTGGATTCTATTTTAATTCCAAGAGTGAGATTTGAGATGGATGGATTTAAGATACATTTTATTTTTTAGGACAAGCCATACTTTAAATTTTATCATTATTATGTGTATATGATGTATGTATGGTGTGTGTGTGTGTGTGTGTGTGTGTGTGTGTGTGTGTGTGCGCGCGCGCGCGCGCGTGCGCGTGTGTGTGCACGTGTGTGGTGGTCAGAAGATAAGTTGCTACAATCTGTTCTTTTCTCTCACTGTGGCATCCAGGAATTTTCATAACAAGTTCCTTTACTGGCTGAGCCAGCTCTCCCGCCCTGAGATGTATTTTAGAAATAAATCCTTTAGTGAGACTTGATTGAAAAGGAAAGAAGAACATGGGGACTTAAAAAAAAAAAAAAAAAAAAAGGTCCTAGAGTTTTGCTTGGAACAACCACGTAGAATAGGGAAGCATTCCTTGAGTGAAGAAAAGAAATGTGGGAGAGGTGGGAAAAGGGCATAAATGCAGAACCAAGAATCTCCTGCAGAGGCCTCCTTGGGCAGCTGATGGGAGCAGATGCAGAGACCCACACCCAAACATTAACCAGAGCTCCAGGAACCTGGAAGAGAAGAGGCGGGGCTTGGGGAACCCTGCAGAAGAGAGGAGGAAGGATTGTAGAGCCAGAGAGGTTGAGGACACCAGAAGAACATGGCCCACAGAATCAACTGAACAGGGCTCCTGGAGGGGCTTACAGAGCCTGAAGCCACAATCATGGGGCCTGTGGGGTCTGTGCTAGGTCCTCTATATACATGTTGTGGTTGTTAGCTTGGGGATTTTTGTGGGACTCCTAACAGTGGGAATGGGGGTGTCTCTGACTCTTTTGTCTGCTCTTGGGACCCTTTACCTCCTACTGGGTCGTCTTGCTACCCAGGCTTGATATGAGGGCTTGTGCCTAGTCTTATTGTGACTTGTCATGCTGTGTTCAGTTGATATCCCTGGGAGGCCTGCTTTTCTCTGAAGGGAAACGGAGGAGTAGTGGACCTGGACTGCAGGGTAGGGTGGGGTGGGAGGGGGTGGGGGAGACTAGGAGGAGTGGAGGGAAGGGAGGCTGCGTTTGGGATGTACTGTATGAGAAGAGAATAAAGAAAAAGAAAAAAAAAGATAATCTCACGTCAAATTGAGTTTGAGAAGCCGGTTTCAGGTGTCAGTGGCCATGCGGTCTGGGTGAGTGGATGCATGAGTGTGGAGCTGCAGGGACAGGCCAAGCTGCAGCCAGGCTATGGGAACCGCCCACTTGTGGATGGTGTTTAAGGCATGGGTCTGCCTGTGATTTCCTATAGCATCGACATATAAAGTTAGAATGGAGGGAGCAAGGCAAGCAGAGCCAAGAGACTCCGAGAAGGCAGGGAGAAGTTGAAAAAGAGCGTTAGCTCTGATGCAGGAGGCAAAGCCCTGGCCAGGCTGTGCCGGGTGGGTGTTTGCCTCCGTTCTGTAAGAGCCGTCTCTCGGGAGAGTTGGGAAGAGCCTTGTTTTTGTGGGCTGAAGACAAAATGAGATGAACCTCATTGTAGAGAGTTTTGCTCTGAATGGAAGCAGGAAACAGGGTCAGTAGGGCTTGGGATAATGAGGGATTTGGGAGGACTTTTGTTAGAGAGCAGACTGTGTTTGTATAGCCCTACAAATTGTAGAGAGGGTGGTGGTGAGAGCTGGACATTTACTGAGCTCCTACTACATATCAGACACATTACAAATAAATCCCCCCCCCCCC
>CABHPR010138971.1:0-38226 GCA_902168415.1 Peromyscus melanophrys | reverse complement strand
GGGGGGGGGACCTGCATTCCTGTCCCATGGTGCTTCCTGTAGCCCTCTGGCTTCTGCTTCCATGGCCACAGTCTGTGACTACTAAATGATTCTCTTGCTGCCTTCTGTAATGATTCTTGGGATGGCATGGGGCCCCTGGGGACAATCAAGGATAACAACCACTCCATCAAAAGTATCTTAACTTTTTCTTTTTTAACCATATCTGTCAAATCCATTTGCCATACAAGATTCAGATTCCGGGGATTCAAGATGTAGGTATCTTTGGGGGATGTTATTCTGCCTCCCCAGACTATCTGCTTTTCCTTGATGGCCTAATCAGTATTTCTCTCACAGCTCTATTCTCCCAGCTGAGCACAAAGCTGCCTGTGGTGGAAGGGGAAGTCACGTGGCCCAGTCTTTTCCCTCAAAGCTCCTGCTGTTGGCTCTAGGTGGCTCTAGGGGCTCTTTGTAGGTTACAGCTGAGTTCCTTTGTTGGGCTTCTGGGGTTGAGTAGAGGATCCCACAAAATGTCCCACAAAAATCTCAGGACATGTGTTGGGAAGAGAGGTGCTGCAGATTAATCCACCTCCTCTGCATTTCTGTTTCTTTTTGTAGGACTAATCACTCCCATTAAAACTCACTGCACGTTTCCAGGGCATTAAAAATGTATTTGATTTTATGCTAGGCATGTCTTCCCAAACTGGGAAGAAACCCACACTGAACAACTCTAAACCAATAATACGGTTTTGCACCACACAGTTTGCAGGAAATGAGAGTTCTGTGGAGTTGAGGCTGACTTATCTGGCCCCAGAAAATAGACACATTCCAGAAATAGCCCCTTGTGGCTAGCTCCCCTCCTGGCCTTCCAAATTGCCCTAGCGTCTATTTACAACTTGGGGTGGCTTGCTTGCTGGTTTTCTCTCAGGATTGGGGAGGCTGGAGCTGATGCTTTCTGCTGGGATGGAGTGGGAAGCAGGGGGATGGGGGGGTGGGGAGGGAGGCTTCCTTTGCCCAGATAGTCTGTCTGGATTTTATATACTATATTTTGGATTCAGCCACCCTTAATAATCACTGAAGAAATGCTACATGGAAGCTGCATTTAGCAAATGGGGGAGGGGGACCACGATTAACATCACTCATGGAAATGTTTGCATTCAATGACAAGTTAATGTTTTAAGAACGATTTACAGACTAGCTAAATATTTTGACAGAGAAATGAAAGTAACTGTGAAGACCACTCCATCTGGATCCCCTTATTTATTGCCTGAATATTTACATGACTGCTTAGAAGTTTCACGATCTGCGAATTAATGTACAGAAAAGGAGCTCATCTTTTTTGGCCAGAGTCTGGGGGCAACTGTGAATTGAGAATAAGAAGCTAGAACACAAGCCCATCTAACCCTCCGAGAGTTTCCCTTCCCTTATTCTCATACCCAGTACTAATAATACCCCTCCAATAACACCAAACCTCAACTTTTGTTTTTTCAAAGTTTCAAACAACTTTTATTCCCATACAATCCAGAGACATTTCCTTTGCTTAAAATATACACAGGGAACACGATTCTTTAATGTGAACGATAACTTATGTCCGGCCTCCACTACTTGGGCGGCTTCATGGCTGGGGTGATATAGGTAAGGGACCATTTAGGACCTCTGGTCTTGACCTCTGTGTGACATCCCTGGCTAGTATAGTCCTGGGCTGACCTAGTTCCCCCTCCATCCCCAGGCACATGTGGGGGATGTGAAATGGGGAACCATCCCTCCTGGACCTGCCTCCTATACATGACTTTGAGGGATGAGGACTGCTAAGTCTTGGGGATCTGGGAGCAGAGCTCAAGGCACTCTATTGGGTCCTCACTTAGGGAGTGCAGTCCTTCAGGAATTCCTCCTACTAGACCAGGAGTGGAGGTACAGAGCACATGAGGGCTCACCCCACCCCTCTGGCCTGCAAACTGCTCCTATAATGTCACCCCATGTAGTGGTAGAAACAATGTGGAGCTTGTTGCTGCTGCTGCCTGCCTTGGCTGGGGAAAGTGGAGGGTTGGGGCAGACACGGAGCACCAGACTTTTCCATGTCCTTTAAAAGGCCACGATGAGGAAGGGTAGGACAGTGCAGAAGGAACGGATACCACCCAGTGTGCAGCACAAAACCTAGCCTTGGGAGCTCTGGTGTTGGTGGCACCTCCAGGGCTGCTTTCTGGGTAGGGTAGCAGCTAACCTGGTCACCCATGCCAGGCCTATGACAGCACACCTACCCAAGCCCTGAGAGCTTTCTTCTCTAGGTCCCCAGGTTGTCTTGCCGTGAGTGGGAAGGTCACTCAGAGTGCCTGAAGAAGCAGGAGTGAGGTGGTGCAGCCTGGTGACTGTAAGGTGTGCACTGTCACCCTGCCTTGACCTGTGTAGGGCAGGAGGAGGATGACTGGCCCCTAGCCCAGGGTCCTGCCCTAGAGAAGCTGTCTCCTTACCTCTAGTACTTGGCAACATGAGGTCTTGCAAACACTAAGCTGCCCCTGCAAAGTGTAATCTCCAAGACAAAACCAAACCCACAGGACAAACATGTTATACATAAATGTTTTCCCTCCTGGGAGGGGGGGTCTGTGTTGGGTGCTGTGGACCTGGAGTCAGCAGGAATGTGATGTGTGTAGTGTCCACTAAGGTGGCATACAGTTCCCTGCCCTGACTTCATGCTCTGAGCCCCATGCTATTGAAGTGGCTTTTATTCAGTAGCTTCTTTGTTAGGTCTTCAAAGAGACAGAAGTGGAGCCTGCTGTGAACAGAGACGTGAACCAGGCCACCCATCTATGAGACTGCTGCATGTGCCTACCAGGTAATGCAGGTGATGGGTGGCAGACAGAGGTGCAGGCACACGGCCAGGAGAGCCCTGCTTGGACCCTCACCTGGCAGGTGGAAGGGGAAACTTCCTCCCGTGATTTCTGTCATTCTGTCTCTATGGAGGGGTCCCATTTTTCTTTCAGTGTTTCTTTGCTGCAGGAAATGGATCAGAAGCCTGTTAAGGGGTTGGAAGGAAGCCACACACTGGGTCTAAGCACAAAGCCATTGCTGTGCTGATGGGCCATGCCAGTGTCCTTGGGTGTACCATGAAGTAGCAGAGCCATAATCCACATGTTCCCAAATGATGCCACTGCAGATGTATGTAGGTATGGAAACAGAGAGAGGACAAACTAAGGGAAGCATCCTTTTTAGAGGGGCCAGCCCTGCTGGTGTACAAGTTCTGCTCCTGGGAGAGGCTGGGGTGGTGTCCTGACAGTGTGGTTCTGATGCTGGTGCAGGCAGACAGGTTGGCAAGGGGTCCAGGGGGCAGTGAGGACCGCTGTTCAGTACTTAGAGTGGTCCAGACCAAGGGCAGGGCCTCACAGCTTGCCACAGCCAATGCCAGGTGAAGAGCAGGCTGTAGGGTGCTCAACTGCCCAGCCATGGTGGACACTGGCTAGAGCTGCCACTGAAGTATTGAAAAGGCATTTGGCTACAACCTCCACCATGGGGGACTTGATTTTGTCCAAGGTCAAATGCTACCCTGTCAAGATTAGCAAACCTCAACTTTTAATGAAAGTGTGGCTCTCAGTGTTAATCGTGGATGGATGTGGTTGTAGTTGTGAGGGTAATGAGTGGCTGCTATGGAGGGTGCTTAGTATATAGTGCGAATGATACACAGAAGAACTTATTTGAACATAAGGAATTTCAAGTCTATAGAGGTCTGAGAGAAGGCACTTAGAGCTCTCTTGGAGTGTCCATACAGTGTATCAAGGAGAAGTTAGGCAGTCATGGAAGGCTTCCGGTAGCTAAGCATTCTGAGGTTGGACTGGGAATGTGCACAAGGGTGGAGAGTCAGGGCTGATATTTTTCAAGCATGCTGGGCTTAGGGTCCACCTGGTTCCTTGTGCCCAGTCTATTATTGTTTGGATATGAAATATCTCCCCTGTAGGCTCATATGCTTGAACACTTGGTTGGTCCTTAGCTGGTGATACTATTTTGGGAGCTTTGGGGAAGGTAGTGAGGTAGGGCCTCGTTAGGAAGTGGGTCACTAGAGGCAGGCCTTGAAACTTCTAACCCATGCCTGCTCTGGCTGAGCTCTGTTTCCTGGTATGTCACCATGTGGGCAGGCAGCTGCTTGATGCTCCTGCCACACATGGCTGCTAGTCACCATCCCTTCCTACTGTGACGGGCTATATCCTCTCAAACAGTGACCCCCCCCCCCCCATAAATCCTTACTCCTCTAAAGATTGCTTTAGGCATTTTATCACCGCAACAGGAAAAGGAATGAGCAACCTCCTTCTTGGTCAGCTCTCTCTTCTAGAGACCTCTGGTCATCTCCCACCCTGTGAAGTCCCCCATGTCTTTAAACAACAGCAAGACTGCCTTTCTGCATTATGTACGTAGCACTGAAAATGCTTCTTTTCTGATCCTCACACCCCAAATTGTGCCAAGTGGAAGCTTTGCTTTTAGTGTGAACACTCGTTTGGTAGTAAGCTCCTACCTGGACTAATATGGGGCCATTGCTCAGGGGAAAGTGACAGGCAGAACAGGAGTGGCCTGGACTTGGAAGTGGCTCCTTGTTAGACAGGTGGGCCAGTTCATTCTGTGTGGGTCTCAGCTTCGCAGTAAGAGATAGCAGGCATGGGCTGCTAAAGACCCTGAGGACAGTTGTCCCCAGGTCCACCCCATCCAGACAGCACTGCATGAGTCCTCTGGAACCTGGGTATGCTGAGGCCAAGAGATCTTGTATTTACATAATCAGCTTCCTGTTACATGAAGAAATGGACAAGTTCCTTACAGAAACAGTGTGCTGACTCATTATTATGAAAATAACTTATATTTGAAGAGACTAGAGCTTTTGTTGAAACTCACAATGGAGCTACTAATAATACAGCCTGAGGTTGCTTAACTCTCAAAACTGCTATCCTGCTGTGTCCTCAGCCTGTGTAACTCATCTTTAGGAAAACAGTGTTATAACCAACCTTAATTGCCTTGGATTTCCCATGTAATCAACATTTACAACCTAAACTCATACACAGTTGTGATCTTAAGCTGTCTGTCAGACCCAGAGAACAATGCATGTGTGTTTGTATGTGCACTGTGATAATCACTTGCTAAAAACTGTAAACAGGTCAGAAGTGAGCTTATGAAACAGATATGAACCTAAAGTGCTGGAAGCAGCACCCAGAGACAGCTTGATATGTTTACAGTATTGTGGTTATCTGGGTAAATTGGAGTGAATAAGTTAATTCCCTGTGAAACTCTGTTGAAGATTTCCATAAAGTACCCCCACATTCCTTTCTCATGTGATGCTTCCTGTGCTGTTCAAATAAGCAGAGAGCAAAGTCCTTTGTTATAGACAGACAGAGCAGAAGTCACAAGCTAGAGAGAGATGGAAGACACAGGGAGAGAAGTGGAAAATTCAAACCCGGATTCCCTCTCAGTCAGACTTCCTTCATGTGACGCGGACACATATTGGTGACTCCAAATTTATCACTAATGTATTTAACCGACATGAAACAGAAGTCACACTGCCTGAAACAATGAATCAGTGACTCAGGAAGACTCATTTATTCCTGGTCCTCAGAGTCTTACTTGCTATTGTCGCTATATGCCTCACTCAAGGGACTGCAGTGATTCCTGACTTACTTAGAGCCACGAATGGAATAGTCAAGATGAGCATCCAGAAAATGAAATGGGCTGCTGTTTGATGTTGTTTTCTGAGGCTGTCTGTGGGAAGAAAAGGGCTTTGAAGAACTTGAAGTTGATATGTATGGGTGGGAAGATCTCTAGAATATTAAGGGAGGTGTTAGGTAGTTAGTAAAGCCAAACCAAACTAAACCAAACCAAGGCAAGCTAAGCCAAGCCAAGCCAAATGCTTGGCAAACCCAACCCAACCCAACCCAACCCAACCCAACCCAACCCAACCCAACCCAACCCTTTCTTTCCATGCAAGGGCCTAAGGTTTGAGGGATGCATTATCATCACTATCCCACTAGGTGGCACTGCTAATCTACACTTGCATGCCTGAATCGGTTTCTATGGCAACAAGCTTACAAATTTATGCGAGAGAATTGGTCTTGTCTTCTGGCGCTGGTGCATTTGTGTGTGTGTGTGTGTGTGTGTGTGTGTGTGTGTGTGTGTGTGTGTGTGTGTGTGTGTGTGTGTGTGTGTGTAGGAGTTTTGAGTGTTCAGAAGCCTGATTTGTGCACAAGAGACTGCTGATTTACAGCTGTCAAAGAGATAGAGAATCAAGTAAACATTATCATACTGAGTAAGGTAATAAGGAGGGGAGAGCAGAGATATCACTGCTCCTAGTGCGGTAACAAACTGCCTTCACCTGGTGGCTCTCAAACTGTGATGTTTTTGATGCATGTGGCAAAGCAGCGGGTGTAGAGCACGCTAGGAGCCGGGTGGGCTTCGGTCTGCATTTGCTTTTGAGTAAGAATCATGGCAGGAGCTCGGCCTGGGGGACGCCATGGCTGCTTGAACTGTCAGTGTGCTAGGGAGGTAATGCTGGGAAATGTTACATCTGCCCACACATCTAGTTCTCCCCATTGCTGTACGTGTAGACATTTATGCATCTCTCTCTCTCTCGGAAGTGGGCATCCCACGCTCTCTGTATAATATGGGTTTCTGGAATATAGCGCTGTTAGCACATCTCTCTCTTTCTTAATCAAACGCCAGTCTTCTGATCTTTCAACTCATACTTTTCTCTGCAGGAGCTGGATGCTTCATATCCAGAAGTTACTGTTTGGGATTCTGGAGCTAGGAAGGAGTACTTCTCATATGCCCAAGAATTCTGAGGCGCCGTGCAGGGGAGTGAAAGTACTCATCGGGGATCCAGTTTCTAGGTTGCAAGGGAGCCTGTGGACACTCCTTCTACGTGGGTCCGCATGGAGCCCTGAGTCCCAGGTTGGAACCAGACCAACAGACTCAAGGTTACATGTGTGGGAGCAGGGGTTGGAGGAGGCCCACCTAGGTTTGGGGTTTTGTGCTGTTTGCTTTTTGGGAATTCTGGTCAATGCACTTATCTGAAACATAGTTTAATTTTAGTCTTCTTTGAGAAAAGAGAAAGAGAGGATGAAAATAATAAAAGAATTTTACAATGATGCCCCTATCATTGGAGTTTCACCTGGATAACTGTTATGGATATTTTCTAGAAGAGTTTAAAAATTGAAAATATTTTGAAATAACTTCAGAATTACAGAAAAGTTAGAAGAGCACAAAACTTGCCATATATTCTTGACCGTCACATTGAAAGTTTGCCTTTCAAAATAGAAAGTTTGTCTTTCATCATAATACAGATACTTTTTCTTCTATTTAAAAGTTTCTTTTTTGAGACACTGTATTGCTACATTTCCCTGGCTGTTTGTCATGGCCACCTTCTTGCCTCTGCTTCTTAGGTCCTGGGGGTAGAGGAGTTGGCCACCTTACTTGCTTCAAAATATGTAATTTTTTAAGTGGTGTTTTTTAGTATAATTATGACCTCTCCTTGTGTTTAACTAGTTCAATCACACTTTGCTAAGGACAAGAAAATCTCTCCTAGAACCACCTACAATGACCAAAGGCAGGAAATTGGGCTGGGGAGACTGCTCTGTTAGCAGAGTGCTTGCCTTGCAAGCTGAGGACCTGAGTTTGTGCCTCAGAATCTGTGCAGAAGATGGGAGTGGTGGCGCATGCTAATAATGCCTCTGCTGGGGAGGTGGAGACAGGTAGATTCCTGGGACACACTGGCCAGCCAGGTCTACCTGAACTAGTGAGCTCTAGGCTAGTGAGAGACCTGTCTTAAGAAACAAGGAGGGCAGCTGAAGACTGACCTCTGGCCTCTACCCAGGTGCACACATATAAGCCTACCTCATGTGCACCTGCACACACACAGACAGACACACCTACATACACACACACACATACAGAAAAGCAGGAAACCAACACTATACTTTTATCTCATCAGTGGGAATTATTGAAATGTTATCAGTGGCTCCAGGACTGTGTCTCACAGCTTGGAGAAAAGATTTTCATGGCCACAGAGCCAATTTAGAATCACATCGCATTTACTTGCTATAGTCCCTTTCCCACCCCTAGATCTTAGGGCCTCTTGCATGGTAGGCAAGAATGCTATCTGAGCTACACCCCAGCCCCATGGCTGTTTCTCAAATGGCCACTAGGGGCTGGTAATGGAAAATGTACAAATCCACACACACTTAGATGCAGCTCCCAACTCATCAGTTCCCAACTGCGTGACCTGGGAAAGGCTTGCTAACCTCTTCCAGTACCAGCTTTCTCCATACAGTGTAGATCACAGTCTGAGTTTCTAAGCATCAACAGTAACATTAATGGTGTGATACATTCAAAGAGCTGGGAGGTGGGGGACCACACCTTTACTCTCAGCACTTGGAAGGCAGAGGCAGGTGGATCTCTGGTCTACAGATCCAGTTTCAGGACAGCCAGAGTGACACAGAGAAACCCTGTCTTAAAAAACCAACCAAACAAACAAAAGATACATGGTAAGACCTTTATCAGAAGGTCTCATCAGTGAAGCTGAACAGGGCATTGACTCATTTGCAAAGGGGCTTCTTTGACATATTTTCATTTTCTTAGCTTTGGACCATGGTGGTTTAAATAAACATAATTCATGATTTCAACATCAGAAACTACTACAAATACCTAAAACTTTGTATAACTTCCCTAAGAAGTTAAACTCTTTATTTTGGGAAAGCTGTGCATTCACACGCAGTTGTGCTACATGAAAACGAGAGAGTTCATATTCATTTACCGGTGTTCCCTCAATGATGCTATCTTGCAAAAGAATTAGCACAATGCCATAGCTGTGTCTCTGTCACAGATGCCACAGGATACAGGACAAGTGCCCTGTCCACACGTGTCCTTCCTTCACCAAAGCCCTCTCAGTCCCTGGGAGACCCTGATTGGTTCTCCAGGCTTATAACTTAGTTATTTCATATATCTATATGTAGCTTCAATCAAAGTATGTAACCTTTTGAGGCTGGGTTTCTCCTCCAGGTTTTATTCTCTGGAGTCTTATGCTGTAAATAGTGGGCTCACTTTAGGAAACACCACTTCTCGGTTGTGTGTGGGGGGTGGTGGTGAGGAAGGACACTGAGGGAATGAGTGGGAACAGAGAATGGCACACTATGAAGATTCTGTAATGAAACTCATTACTTTGTGTGCTAACTTAAAGTTAATAAGAACATCCCGGCGGTGGCGCACGCCTTTGATCCCAGCACGCGGGAGGCAGAGACAGGCGGATCTCTGTGAGTTCGAGGCCAGCTTGGGCTACAGCATGAGTTTCAGGAAAGGTACCAAAGCTACACAGAAAGAAACCCTGTCTCGAAAAACCAAAAACAAACGAACAGACAAACCCCGTATTATTATTGCATAGCATTCCACAGCATGAATGTGCCATGGTTTATAGCTTTGTTTTTGAAGCTCGATTTACTTGGCAACCCATGAGGATGCACAAGCTTCAGCTCAGAAAGAAGGGGGCTGGAGAGATGATTCAGAGGTTACGAGCAATTGCTTCTCTTCCAGAGGACCTAGGTTCGATTCCCAGCACCCACATAGTGGCTCACAGTCATCTGTAACTCCCAGGCACTCCCAGGGTGCACATTCATACACATAAAATAAATATAAAAGAATAATATAAAAGAATATATGCAAAACTCAAGAAAAATGTTTTGAAAAGCTTTCACTGTAGAGGTGTAGACATTGGTAGATTTTAGTATTTCTTAAATAACGAAAATAAACTGAACACAAAATAGTCTTCCAGGAAGAAGATGACAGAGATGAGTAGCTCCGAGCACTTACTGGGACATCACTCTGGAGTGGCATCATTAACAGTGCATCTCGCTGATGTATATTTTGTCAAAATTCTTGATTATATTAAACTAAGAAAGACAGTAGCAAAGACTTACATGGCCAAAGTTCACAAGTCCATCTTGGGTTTTGCACGTTTTTATAGTTTATACTTTGCATTTCTTTTACTTAGAACATTGGAACTAAGAAGAAGGCAATAAAGCCCAAGAGTAAGTGGCTGTAAAGGAAGTTGTGGAGGATGTTTAATAATCATGTAGGAAACCTGAGTTACGTAGTTTCAGGACATTTAGCACTCCAGTGAATAAATAAAATATGTATAACATTTTCACTCTTCCTTCCAAATCCTTATACAGGGATTTGGACAGTTGAACTGAGCCCTGCACTTTATTTTTAAAAATTAAAAATCATGTTAGAAAAATGGGAGATCACTTTCTTTTGGCTCATAGGGAAGGAATCTTCCATTCCTTGATCTAGAATAAGAATTTGCTCCATCTCCTAGGGCCGTTTAACGTCGGACACAGCAGGTACAGAGGAGAATGGAAGTAAACATAAAACCAGGGTGGTGGGTTTGGAGATATTTTGCTTTAGAAACTTCTGGAACACCTTAGGTGTCAAGTTTTAAGAAGCTGTAGGTGATTTCACTGTAGGTTGTTAGACACTCAAACCTCAGGCATGTTTCAGCTTTACTTTTTTTTGGTCATTAGAATCCTAATTGCTGTGAGTTATTTTCATTATTAGAATGCACCCAGATATTGGTGCTGAGACTGTTTGTTCCATCCTGAGAGGAACCAGAACCACTGCCTGGCATTGTCATGCATTAAATTAGAGGCCCGGGAAACTGAAAACCTTTCCAGTCATTGATTTTTTTCTTACTGGTGAGCAGTACGGTAGCCACCTTCAGGATAAATGACTTGAGAGACACATGCCAACTGTGTCCTTTGCCTGTCCTCTATGCTTAGTTGAAGGGCCTCACCCTAAGCTGTGTCCAGTCCTACTTACTGCCGAGCGTGATCAACAGGTGGCCAGATCTTTCCTTGTGAACCATCAGGCATCCAGAACGCCGGTGGGGACAGAGATAGGCAGGCTGGATTCTTGTATCTCTCAGCCAGACTTCAGGGTGCTGGGTTGTTCTGCCTTGGCCCTTAGGTTACACTCCGCTTAGGTGGGATTCTCTGTATCTGTTTGAACCCCAAATCAGGGACACCAGACCATGAACACAGACATCAAGGCTCCAAGACTGTGACAGTTCTGAGATGACCTCTAGGGGGCAGCATCGCCTCGCTCCTAACTCCTGCCTTCCTTGGGTGTGGCTCCATTTAGTGCCCCAGGCTTTGCAGACAGTTGGAGCAGCTTTCAACAAACTGCACTTTCTTGGGGATGACAGCTGCACTCCCAGCTGCTTCCACTGCTGTGGTTAATCTTTTCCGTCTCTGCCACCCCAGATCAGACATGCATTTCTGTCCCAGAGCCAGGGGATTGCCTTTTTACAGAGCACAGGGGCTGAGAATCTTGCTCCATGCTCTGTATTCTGAGTTTCATTACATGAGAAAAAGATACAAGTTATCTCTTCATTTTAAGCTGGTGAGGGGGAACACATGTGTTTTCTACTCCTTTGATCCATCATTGTCTCTGCTAGACAGCCTCCTCCCCTCAAACAGCAGGTAGCTTGGGACAGACAGGGCATCTGCCTGTTTGCTGCTGATGGGGGGTGGTGTGTTTGTGTGTGTGTGTGTGTGTGTGTGTGTGTGTGTGTGTGTGTGTGTGTATGTGTGTGTGTGTGTGTAATGTGGGACAGGGGATAGGAATGTGGACCCAGGGGCTGCTTCACACCTAGGAGTTTCCCCAGGTATCCCATTGTTCCTCAGCCCTCAGCAGCACAGAGATTCCCAAGCACCCATCTGTTAAGACCCACTTCCCAACTTTGGTTTTGTCTTTCTGCAGAGCTGGAAGGCAAAGACCTTGGATACCATGGGTGCCCTGCTGTGTCCCTGTGACCTTGTATTTAAAAACAGAGGCTGGCCACACCATGGCCTCATGGCCTCCAGGCTGCCTTCAATTACTTAGAGGGTAACCATGGACCAGCGACCTACATCCAGAGTGTAAGAGATGCAGGCCTCCGGCTTTATCCTAGGTTTGCTAGGTTGCATGGCTCTAGTCTACTCTCTCTTTGCAAGTATTGCTCTTCTGTCATGAGACCCGTATGGTCAGAGCTGGCCCTACTGGGGAAGCTGCTATCAACGTGTGTGTGCACACAGATGAAGAGGCTTTCATTTCCTGTGTTTTGCGTGATTTTCACAGGGATAAATTACTATCCAAAGTGTAGATCATCCAGTGTGGTTCTGATGGTGTAAATCACACCAGGTCTGTGTGATTCTGTGACTGGAACACTGGAGCTTCATAAGTGGTTAAAGACGGTCCTGGCTTCTTAGCTCCCCCTTTCTTTGTGATGGCGACACCAATCTGCTGCTTCATGAGACTCAAGAAAAGCAGAGTGTTTAGGTCCTCTCTCTCTATGCACTGATGTTGAAGAGGCCTCTGCTTGTGGGTGTGTTTTCTGGTGATTGTTTGGCTTACGGTGGCCAAGGAGAATGTGTCCCCGGGAACAGGAGAGGTAGTGAGTGATATTTCAGGGCAGACGAATAGCAAAAGGTACCTGTTCCACTAGGCTAAGTGGTACAAGCTTGACCAGCAGAGCTGGCCATATCTCAGCCCCATACGAAGGTTCCTACAGCTCTGTGTAGGGAATGAACTGTAAAAGTCCCAGTGACAGGCAGGAGTGAGGCTTGAAGGAGCCACATGATAAAGATGGTAGAGATTAGTTCTCCAAAGAGAAATTGAGCTGTTGTTCCTCAACATTGAAATGGATGTTCTGTGAGCAAGACTAGTGTTGCCTTTATCCTTGGGAAAGACAGGCTTAGGCTCTTTAGCTGGACCTCTCTCTAAAGGGTACGATCAAGAACTAAGTCTGTCTCTGGAATCCCAGGCCCCAGATCTCCTTCAGGACCCTGTTGGTTTCTTCCTTAGGCCTGAGTCCTGAGAGTAGACTCTACCCCCAAACATACACCCACGGCCTTGGTAAGGCAGGTATGTATGAGAGTAGTGAGTGGGGATGGAAGGAGAATGGAGAGCTCAGGTGTGTGGGGTGGGGAACTCAAATGTACCTGAGGTCTGGGGATGACTGAGCAGTGACTGCAGGTAGAAGATGAAGGTGGACATGTGGTGTGGGTAGTCCACCTGCATGGGAGGCCCTTGGGGGATGAGGTGGAACCTTCATGTTAAGAACAGGGGACGGCTGGTGCTGAAGCCTGGGAGACTGACATGCAGGGCTGGGAGCCAGCTCTCTCTATGCTGCCACGTGACATGGAAGAACGTGACATTAAAAAACCAGGGGTCTGAGTATTTGAATGTCAAACCTGCCTGTGTCTATATATGTGCACATACATGCCTGGTATCCGTGGAGGTCAGAAAGAAGAAGCCAGATGCCCTAGAACTGGAGTTACAGAGCTGCTATGTAGATGCTGGGAGCCAAACCTGGGTCCTCTACAAGAGCAGTCAGTTCTCTTAACTGCGGAGTCAGCCTCCAGCACCCTGGTTTTTAACTTTTAAATATGGATGTGGTGATGGGGGTGGGGTGGGGAATGATAGGTATTCTGTTTGAATTCTCATTCCAGGTGCCACATGCTAGGGATGGGCTTAGGTAAAAGCAACACACATGCCTTTGCTAGTTTGGATGCTATGGTAGATACGGACTGAGTGGCTTGAGCACCAGCCATTTATTTCTCACAGATCTCAAGTCTGGAAGACCAAGGTGCCACTAGATCTGGAGTCTGCTGAGGGCCTTCTTCCTCATTTCCAGATGGCTTCTTGTTCCTGTGAGGGAAGAAGAGAGAGAAGCCAGGTCCGTTACATCTTCCATATAAGACGAATTGCTAAACGGTCTTATTAATAAAAAACCCGGAGTCAGATATTGGGGTGAAAAACTGAGAGATCAGAGGAATAGGACAAGCCACCGCCAACCTCACCTCACCAACACCTCAGTCTCCAAAGAGACCCACTTCCTGTGTACCCACGCCTATATGTCTTTCTGTTCTGCCATCTCATTTCCTCTCTCCACCCAGATACATCACTTCTTCTTCCTGCCCAACTCTGTCACTTCCTGTCTGTCTGTACAGACCTCCAGACCTTTATGGTTAGTGCTGGGATTAAAGGTATGTACCACTATGCCTGACTCTGTTCCCAATGTGGCCTTGAACTCACAGAGATCCAGGTGGATCTCTGCCTCCCAAGTGATAGGGTTAAAGGCATGTGCTACCATTGCCTGACCTCTGTGTTTACTATAGTGGCTGACTTTTTCCTCTGATCCTCAGATAAACTTTATTAGGGTGCACAACACATCACCTTTATTTGGGAGACACAATACATCACCACATATCCATGAGAGTAGGGCCATCATGCATTCATTAATACTGGTTCCAAGGATTTTAGCATACATATTGTGGGGAAAGACAAACAGAAAGAAACCCAGAAAGAGGCCTATAGCAGGACGTCATTAGTTAGAGGCTGCTATAAAGATCAAAATGGAGCTGGAGAGATGGCTCAGAGGTTAAGAGCACTGGCTGCTCTTCCAGAGGTCCTGAGTTCAATTCCCAGCAACCACGTGGTGGCTCACAACCATCTATAATGAGATCTGGTGTCCTCTTCTGGTGTGCTGGTGTATGTATATGCAGACAGAACACTGTATACATAATAAATAAATAAATCTTTAAAAAAAAGATCAAAATGGAGACGAAAAAGTTGTGTGGGTGGTAGTAAGTTCTAGGATGAGTTTTGGAAGGCTTCTGGAAGGAAAACCTGGAAGGAACCTTGGCAATAGATCCCTGGGATTCCTGCTGATTGACTGGGATTCAGAAAACCATAATGTTAGCCAAATGTTTCTCTCATCAACCTTTCAAACTCATTGTCTTGGAGAATGACAACGTTTCTAAGATTATTAATTTTTGAGAATTCCATAAAGGTATTTTGATTGTCCGTATCCCCATTACTCCTCTTAACTCCTCCCAGATCCACCCCACCTCTCTAACTCCTTCCTCCCTCCCAACTTCTCATGTCTACTTTTAACCCACCGAGTCCCATTTGTCTTCCTGTACACTCACTGGTGTGGGGCTATCCCAGAGAGCATGCATGGCTGACCTATCAGGGGCCACACCTGTGAAGAAAACTGACTCTCGTTCCCCAAGACACTATCAATTATCAATAGCTTGTCAGAGAAGAGGGGCTTACAAGTCCCTCCCCACCTATGCAGGAATACTGATTGTTGATTAACTTGATCTTGTGCAGGTCTTGTGCAGGCAACCACAGCTGCTGGGAGTTCCTGAGTGCATAGGTCTTGTCATGTCCAAAAGACACTGTTTTACTTTGGTCCTTCCTGACCTCTAGCTTTTATAATCTTTCCACTCTCTATTCTGTGATGGTTCCTCTCTCTCTCTCTCTCTCTCTCTCTCTCTCTCTCTCTCTCTCTCTCTCTCTCTCTCTGTATGTGTGTAATATAGATGTCCTCCTATTTATAGCTGAGCTCTCCACAGATAATCTCTGCACTTGGATCAGTTGGCATTCATAAGATTTAAGCTACGACCTTCATTTTGACTGGTAGCTCTCAGCTTTGCATTGTTAGGAAATACGGATAGGTACTGTGTAGCAGAGGTAGAGAGAATGAGTGATCTCTCAACATGAACAACATTTCATTTTCTGATGAAACAAGTTCCCTAGGTTCATTTCTAGTTGAGATGAAATCCTGAAACATCCCCTTTCTTCAGTTAATTCTAACAGGGGCTCAACAAGAGAGAAAATCAGAACAAAGTGGAGAGCAGAGTTCAGAAGGTTATTTTACTTTGACTTGAAGAGGTATTTCCACCAAGGAGGTAGATCTGCCAAAGATCTCATAAGTAAGACAAGCATCAGAAGAAAGCTGTCTGGGTAAGTTTGGCAGGAAACCTCACCTCCCAGACAGCTAAAATGGAATGGGTTTAACTGTGGACTTGTAATGAAACCTGTGAAATGATGGCCAGGCAGAACTCTAGGGACAAATAAAAAAGGTAAATGTACACAGTATGATGGTAATGGATGGTTATTACCATCATGCGCAACCCTGCTAGCAAGTTCGAAGTTTTACAGAAGTTTGAACAGTTCACATGCTTGATGTTATCACCACAGTTGTAGCTGAGACTGGCCAAATCCTGCTTCCTTTAAAGTAGCTATGTGTGTAAAGCCCGAGATCCTTAGTCAGCTCCCACTGGCAGTATTAGGGAACAGTTCCTCCACACACATAGTTTCTCTTGGTGACTGTCCTTTCTCAGGATGACAGGTGGACTCTGATGTCTCTTGATTTTCTGATATTAATGGGTGAGATCATATTACCCATCTCTTCCCGAAAGAGCAAAGTGCTATCTGGCAGACTCTGGATGGAGGAGGCAATCACAGTGAGAAGTTAAAGGCATGGAGAAAATAATGGGGACGGAGGATCTGGCCCATGTTGTCCACTCCAGGGTCCTTGCACAACATACCAGAGTAAAACCAGACCATGTGAAAGTTCCTGCTACATGGCTGTGTCATAGTCATGTCCTAGGTCTGTCATAAACAGCTACAAATTAGAGACTTAAGAACAGAAATGTATTCTCTCACAAATATGAAGGCCAGGTTCTGGCTATTATGAATAATGCTGCTATGAATATAGTTGAGCATGTGTCTCTGTGGTATGATTGAGCATTCCTTGGGTATATATATGCCCAAGAGTGGTATAGCTAGGTCTTGAGGAAGTTTGATTCCCAATTTTCTGAGAAACCACCACACTGATTTCTAAAGTGGCTGTACAAGTTTGCACTCCCACCAAAAATGAATGAAAAATTTTCTTAATAAAAAAATGAAAAAAAATCAAATATGGAGGCTGTAAGTCAGACAGAGTTTCAGGCAAAGCCAGGTTCCCTCTTCTGATGTGTCTTCCAGCTTCCAGGGACCCTGTAGCACCATCATTATGTGGTAGCACAGCTACCTGATTTCTGTCTCTGTCTTTCCATGGTCTCCTTTCTTGTCTCTTTGTGTCCCTTTCTCTTGTAAGGATACTGTTACTGGGTTTGGGGCCCACTCTAGCTCAGTGTTAGCTCATCTCCATCCTTAGCTGAATTACGTTGGCCAAGGCTCTCCTCCCAAGTAATGTCACATTCTAAGATTCTAGGTGGACACGAATTTTTGAGGGACATTTCTACCCATGACAGGCTGTGAGATGCCTCTTGGAGGAACTCCACTGTATTTTCTTAGAGATGCCTCGGACACAGAAGTGCAGAGTTGGTGCAGGACGACGAAGAGATCATGGGCAGACGTGTATTGACTGCTGAATACATGCCAGGTGGACATTATATATCGATGTCTTAAAACAGTGGTTTGCAGAAGTGCTAACCAGATCTGACCCGCTGCATCAGCACCAGCTAGAAACTGTCAGAGATGCACATTCTCCAGCCACCTGAGACCAGGAGCCCAGCAATCTTTTTATTTTTTTTTTTTATTTTGATCTTTTGAGACAGGTTTTCTCTGTGTTGCCCTGGCTGTCCCAGAACTTGATATGTAGACCAGTTTGGCCTTGAAATCACAGAGATCCACTAACCTCTGCCTCCTGAGTGCTGAGATTAAAGGTGTGTACCACCATGCCTGGATATCAATCTGTTTTTTTTTAAATTAATTTTTTATTATACAGTTATCTAAGGCCATTTTCATGCAGGTATATAACGTACTGTGAGTGTATTCTTCTGTGTTCCACATTTTCCTCCCCTGCCTTCTCCCAACCAGTCTCCTTTATTTTAGATAGTTCTGTTTTTTATGTCATTTTGTATACATGATTCTACACATCTATAAAGTTTAAGTCCCACAAGTGAGAAAAATGTGGCATTTATCTTTCTGTTACTGACTTAATTTGCTAAATATGATAAATTCTAGTTGCATATATTTTCCTGAAAAGGGCATAACATCATTCTTTATGGCTGAAAAAAGATTCCATTGTGTGTGTACACCACACTTCTTTATGCACCCCTCTGTTGATGGACACCTAGGTTGGTCCCACAGCTCAGCTGTTGTGAATGGAGTTGTAACAAATGCTGATCTGCAAGCGTCTCTGTGATGTGCTGACTTGGAGTCCTTTAGGCGAACACCCAGGGGTGTCCTAGCTGGGTCATATGCTAGATCTATGTTTAGTCTTTTGGAGAAACCTCTGTGCTGATTTCTACAGCACCTGGACTAATTTATATTTCCATCAGCAGTGTGTAAGAGTCCCTTTCTGTCTGCATCCTTGCCAGCATTTGTTGCTGTTCGTATTCTTGGTGATTGCCCCTCCTACTGGGGTAAGATGGGTTCCTCAATGTGGTTTTTATTGCATTTCTTCGATGCCAACAACCCTTTTAACCTTCCAGATCGTGGTGCTCAGGCCGGAGAACTACTGTCTTCCAGCATTGCTAATCCTCTGTGCCAGTGGTTCTCAAACTACGGGTCGGGTCGAGACTCCTTTGGGGATCACATATCAGATAGTTACATTACGATTCATCACAGTAGCAAAATGACAGTTATGAAGTATCAACGAAATAACTGTATGGCTGGGGGGCATCACAACACGAGGAACTGTATTAAAGGGTGGCAGCATGAGGAAGGGTGAGAACCACTGCTAAGCAGTATTAGCTTCATTGTCCTCACCATTTTGATGAGGAGCCATCGGGAGCCAACATGTTTGAGCTGGCTCATGCAGGAAGTGGCACTTGGAAGCTGAAATTCGAATGGATCTCTATCCAGCCACACTGATCACGTCTATCCTGCACAGAGAAAAAGAGATCAGGCTTTTATGTCTAGCTCCTCTTCGCAAGCTCTTCCTTCTGATGAACAAGCCCACCACCCTCTTTCTTCTCACCATCTTCCAATCAAGGATGACCCTGCTGGGCCTGCTCCCTAAGCTTTGTGGACGAACTAGAAGTATGACAAGCTGGCATCAAAAGACCCAGTATCATTTTTATGGACCTCTGTGAATAAGAAAACAACACTAACAAGTCAATATTATGTGCAGATGGCAATAAAATCCCACTAAATGGCTTCCTGGCTCTAATTTTGTCAAGTAAAATCAATGAGAGTCCTGTTAGGCTTGGTAATTTTAAAGGCAAAGGACTCCAAGCATCCAGACAGCCTGTTGAAAGATGGAGGCCATTACTCTGGAAAGGAGTCGGCACTAGTACTTAAGTCTCTAACCTCCAGTGTGTTAGTGATGCCGTGCATCAGCATTTGGTGACCCTAAGTGTCTGGCTTCCACCTTCACTGAGGTACTGCATCCACAAGATGGCAGTAACCACTAAAACATCACACACGTCACGGAAGTTGCTTTTTAACTTAGGGTGTCCAAATCACAGAACCATCTCTGTGTGATCTAGAAGAGACCATGAAAGATTATCCTGGCCCCTCGATAGCCTGACCTATCCACATGGGAGTCAGTATGAACCAATTGCTTATCAGGTCTTCAAGAAACAGTTCCCCAAATCCCAGAAGTTGACTTGATTGATTGATTGATTTACTTAATATCTATCATCTCTGCTCTTTGTTCTGAAAAAATCCTAAACTTAGAGCAAAAATGCTTTCTTTTTACTGGACTTCATCAAATTTAATAGCTAGCCATATTTATTTCCTTTTTCCTGCCCTCTCTCTTTCTCTGCTTAAAGATAACTTTGGACTTCTTGACATTCCCCCTCCCCACCATTCAACACATGTTGTCCTGGAACTAACTATGTAGACCAGGCTGGCCTCAAACTCACAGAGACCCACCTCCCTCTGCCTTCTGAGAGCTGGGATTAAAGGTGTTTGCTTTGATGCCAGGCTCAGACAATATATTTTGATCATTTTTCCACTCTCCAATTTCCTCCCAGGTCACCTCCACTTTTTTACCTACAAAACTTTTATGTTCTTTCACCTCTCTCTTTAAAAAAAAAAAAAAAAAAACTACAAGCAAAAATGCAAGTAACATTCCCCTATATGAAAAACTTAAGAAACAAAAAACCTCCACAAAACCACAAAAATGAAAATCAAAACAAGCCAAAGACCAATAAGACTAAAAAAAAAAAAAAAAAAAAAAAAAAAAAAAAAAAAAAAAAAAAAAAAGCCCAAACAAAGCAAAATGAAACAACCAGTCCACAGAAATGAGTTCATTTTGTGGAGCCAACTGCCAACTATCTCTGAACATAGGGTTTGCCCAGAAGTATGGTTGATATTCCTCGTGAGACTCCATTGGAAAAAAACAACAACCTGATTTTCCTTTTGCCAGTGGGTATCAATTGCAAATAACTTATTGGTTAATGGCAGAATCTTGTGTTCACTTTCCCCTTTCAGTGTGGGGACCCTGTCTGGCTTAAACACAGGACCTTGCACAGTCTCTGTGAACTCATGTATCAGTCCTGTTGTGTCTGGAAGACACTGTTTCCTTGGAGTTATCCTCTGGCTCTTACACTATTTCTGCCTCTTCTTCATAATAGATCCCTGAGCCTTGAGGAGAGGGGTTTGATGTCTACATTCCATTTAGAACTGAGTGCTCCAAAGTCTCTCCCTCTCTACACATTGTGTAGTTGTGGGTCTCTGTGTTTGTTCACATCTACTGCAAGAAGAAACTTCTCTGATGTGGGGTGAATGAGGCACTGACCTATGGGTACAGCAGTAGGTCATTAGGAGTCATTTCCATGTCCCTTTAGCACAATAATAGTATTAGGTTTTCCCTTAGGCCCCTGACCTGTCTGGTCTCAGTTTCTTGACCATTTTAGCAATGTCAGGTATAGGTTCCATATCATGGAGGGGACCTTAAGTACAATCAAAAAGTGGTTGGAATGAATGAAAAGAGGCCATGAATTTGAAAGAGACCCAGGAAAAGTATATGGTAGGGATTGGAGGAAGGAAAGGGAAGGGAGAAATGTTGTAATTATATTCATCTCAAAAATAAACGATAGAAGGTGGTTGGTTACTCCTGTTAACACTTGTGCCACTACGGCATGAGTATGTCTTGAAGGCAGGTCACTGTGTGGGGTTCAGGATTTGTATCTGGGTGATACTGATGATCGTCTTTCTCCCCAGCAGTCTGCCGAGTACCATCCGGCACCATTAATACTAGTCAGTAGGGATGAAGTTTCTAGTTGAGCACCAGCTTGATCTCTTTGTGTTCTATGGCATAAGGAAATGTTGTCTTCAGCAACAGGGCCTTGCTATCAGGTTGTGGAGAGACCTGTGAGGTTTGGGGGTTTTCAGTGGGATTACATTGGTCAATGAATCAACAAGATGTAACCCATTTCTAGCACTGAGGTTTTACTGGGTGGCATAGGATGTCCAGTTGGGGCATTGTCTCCCCGTTATCTGAAGACTCCATTTTGATGCATTTCATATAAGCATATATTTATACATACTTTACAGTAGTAGTTTTCCAATGATTTTAGGGTTAGTTGTCCCCCTCTATAGTCTCCCCGTTACTCTTCTCCTTCTTTTTTTTTTTTTATCTCCTCCATACTTAATCCTCCTAGTCTTTCCTATGTCTCTCAATAATGACATATTCTATTTCCCCTTCCTTGGGAGATCCTCTCCTGCCTGCTGGTCCCTTACTAAGTACCTAGCCTTCATGGTTATTCAAATTGTGGCACATTGAAAGCTTAAAAGCTAACATCCACAGATAATAGAAAACATAAAATATTTGTCTTTTTGGATTGTGGTTATCTCATTCAGGATGATTTTTAAAAAATACCATTCATTTACCTGCAAATTTCATAGTTTCATTTTTCTTAACAGCTGAATAACGTTCCATTGTGTCAATGAACCACATTTTCATTATCCATTCATCAGTTGGTAGACATCTAGGCTATTTTCAGTTTCTGGCTCTTATGACAAGAGCAGCAATGGACACGGTTGGGCAAGTGTCTTTGCAGTAAGATGTAGAGTCCTTTAGGTATACACCTAGGAGTGGTAGAGCTGGGACTTGAGGTGGATCCACGTCCAGCTTCTTGAAGAACCGCTACCCTGATTTCCATAATGTACGACTTTGCACTCTCACCCTCAGTGGGTGAGAGTTCCCCTTGCTCTTCATTTTTGTCAGCCTGTGCTGTCTTTTGTTTCGTTGATGTTGGCCATTCTGACTGGAGTAAGATGAAATCTCAAAGTCCTTTCTTTTTTTTTTTTTTTTTTTGAGACTGGGTTTCTCTGTGCAACAGCCCTGGCTACAACTCCCTCTGTAGACGACCAGGCTGGCCCTGAACTCACAGAGACCCACCTGCCTCTGCCTCCCAAGTGCTGGGATTAAAGGCGTGCACCACCACCACTGCCTGGCTCAAAGTCTTAATTTGCACTACTCTGATGGCTGAAGATGTCCAACATTTCTTTAAGTGTGTCTCAGCAATTGGTGTTTCATCTTTTCAGAGCTCTCTGCCTTGTTCTGTACACTTTATTTTTAATTTATTTTAATTTAATTAATTAAATTTATTTTTCATTTTACACACTAACCACAGTTTTCCCTCCCTCCCCTCCTCCCACTCCTCCCACCTTCTTCAACTCACCCCCACCCACTCCTCAGAAAGGGTAAGAAAGCCGGGAGTGGTGGCACATGCCTTTAATCCTAGCACTTGGGAGGCAGAGCCAGGCGGATCTCTGTGAGTTCGAGGCCAGCCTGGGCTACAGCTCGAGATCCAGGACAGGCACCAAAACTACACAGAGAAACCCTGTCTCAGGAAAAAATAAAGAAAGGGTAAGAAAGCACACATCAATACTAGACCAACAGCTGTGGAGCCTGCATGGGACTGAACTAGGCCCTCTGCATGTAGGAGACAGTTGAGAAGCGTGGTATGTTTGAGGGGCCCCTGGCAGTGGGACCAGGGTCTATCCCTGGTGCATGAGCTGGCTTTTGAAGCCCATTCCATATGATGGGATGCCTTGCTCAGCCTTGATGCGGAGGATGGGGGGTGGGGTGGGAGGGCACTTGGTCCTGTACATGTTTTTTTTTTTTTAAATTGGATTGTTCATTTTATTGATGTTCATGTTTTTATCCTGATTTTCTTTTTTTAATTAATAAAAATTATTTATTCTATGTGTTTTTCACATTGTGTATCTTGATCCCATGCATTCCCTGTCTCTTCACATCCACCCTCCACCCCTGCACACCTCCTCCCAATAAAACAAAATTCAAGAGAAAA
This sequence comes from Peromyscus melanophrys, assembly GCA_902168415.1. NCBI lineage: Eukaryota > Metazoa > Chordata > Mammalia > Rodentia > Cricetidae > Peromyscus > Peromyscus melanophrys. The sequence goes on along the minus strand of CABHPR010138971.1, from coordinate 15,190 downwards.
AAATGAAGAAAATAAAATGAGAAAAATTTAAAAAAAAGGGGGAAGGAATTAAAAATTTCGTCACACTGTATACTTCTTGGTCCATACACCTGTACTTGCTAAGAGTCATTGGTCAGGTTCGAGGCCCCTGGTTGGATGTGTAATTGGTAAAAAGCTTTTCCCACTCTGTAGGCTGCTGCTTTGACTGAATGACAGTGTCCTTTCCTGTACAGGAGCTCTTCAGCTTCATGAGGTTCCATTTAATTGTTGGTCTTAGTGCCTGTGCTTTTGGGGTCCTGTTCAGAAAGTCCTTTCCTGTGCCAATGAGTTCAAGACTATTCCTTACTTTCTCCTTTATCAGATTCAGTGTGTCTGTTCTTATGTGCTGAGGTCTTGGGTCCTTTTGGAGTTGAGTTTTGTGCAGGACAATAGACATGGATGTATTTCTATTCTTCTACATGCAGCCATCCAGTTTGGCCAGCACCATTTGTTGAAGATGTTGTCTTTTATCTAGCATGTATTTTTTGGCTTCTTTTAAAAAATTAGGTGTCCATAGATGTGTGGATTTATGTTTGTGTCTTCAATTCAATTTTATTGATCAATATGTCTGTTTTATGCCAACACCATGCTGTTTCTACTACTATAGGTCTGTAATACAACGTGAAATCCAGGATGATGATGCCTCTAGCAGTTTTTTTTTTTAAATTCCAGATTGTTTTTAGCTATCCTGGGTTTTTGCCACACATACATCTTTTTTTTTATTTGAAAATAGATTCTCCTCCCATACAATACATTCAAACCACAGTTTCTCCTCCCTCTACACCTCCTAGCTTCCCCCACCTCCCTTCTCCCTCAGATCCACTCCCCTTCCATCTTTCTTCAGAAAGGAGCAGGCCTCCAAGAGACAACAATCAAACATGCCAAAACAAGATACAAGAAGACAAGGCAAAAGCCCCAGATCAAGGCTGGTCAAGGGAACCCAGTAGGAGGAAAAGAGTCCCAAGAGCAGGCAAAAGAGTCAGAGACACATCTGCTCCCACTGTTAGGAGTTCCACAAAACCACCAAGCTAACAGCCATAACATATACACAGAAGATCTGGTGCAGACCCATGCAGGCCCTGTGCTTGCCGCTTCAGTCTCTGTGAGCCCATATAAGCCCTGCTTAGTTGATTCAGTGGGTCATGTTCTCCAGATGTCCTCCATCCCCTCTGACTCTTACAATCTTTCCCCCTTTCTTCTATGGGGTTTCCCAAACTCTGAGGGAGAGGGACCCAATGGAGACCTCCAATTTAGATTATCTCTCCTCATAATGTCTGGCTGTGGGTCTCTGTACCCGCTCCCATCTGCTGCCAGAGGAAGCCTTTCTGATGATGACTGGACAAGGCTCTGATCCTAGGTCTCTGGGATATCTAGTCTCTGTTCCTAGCCATCCAGGCAGTGTTGGGCGTGGGCTCCCTCTCTTGGTATGGGCGTCAAGTTAGACCAGACATTGATTGGTTGGCCACTCCCACAAGTTCTGTGCCACCATTGCCCAGCACATCTTGCAGGCAGGACAGATTGTAGGGCAAAGGTTTTGTGGTTCAGTTGGTGTCCAGGTTTCTCTTTCGGTAGCCTGCAGTGTGCCTTCCCACACCAAAGAGACTAGAATGTAGGGAAGAAGGCTCCATACAGGCACCAGCTTGAACCTAACAAATTCTCCACAGGTGCCTGCCCTGAGGAGATTTCTACCAGGGTCCAGAACAGATGCTACAAGCAGCTAAGGTGCTAATCTGAGGGATCTCAAGTGAATCTAAGCACACCAAGCTCTTCAGTCCATTCATATTATTCTTCTAAATCAATTCTATCTAAATTATCTTCTTTTCTGTTCTTACACTTAGCTCCTCTCTGTCCCTTCTCTCATTATTCTACCTAGTTCTTTCCATCTTCGTTCTCATCTTTGTTCCCTCATTGTTCTTCCCCTTTCTTTCTCCCCCCAAGAGTATATATATATATATATATATATATATATATATATATATATATATATATCTCCATTCATTAACAACTTGTAGTAAAAACTACAAAGTAAACTCTCAGGGACAAGTATTCTGATAAGAGTCACACTTGGCAAAGAAGACTTGGTCAGCTTAATTGGTGATTGACAACAGCTGTAGGTTGTAAAAAGTTCTGGCTACCTCTTAAAGGGATAGCTACAAGGGTTACAAGGAAAGAAATTAAACCAATAAGAGATTTAAGGAAAAGGCAAAGAATACGTGTACTATTTTATGTGATTAATAATATCCAGACATGGCTAGTCAGTTAACAGCCTTTTTCTGTTGATCACCTGAATCTCAGGACCTATACACAATTAGTCTACTGAGCCTAAAATCTTGCATTTAAAAATTATGTAGAAATAAATACAGAGTGTTAGGAGGTGCCAGGGAAGGAAGCTTAGGGCAACATAGGTGCTATTGATCTCTCGAAGGACTAAGATATACCAAGGCCAGACACCTGCACTATCACTTCTGGTTTGCTGTAATTCTTCTGAAGAGTTTTGATCCAACAAGGCCAGGCATCTGCAATTCTTCTCTGTGAAAGTTCTATGAGGACACTTTGGCCAATTTTGCCTTGTCAGTGGCTAAGGATGGAGAACAACATCTCTTTAAGTGTCTACAGTCCACATGGGACAATGAAGCATATTTTAGTATGCTTATTTATTAGTATGAAGCATATTTTAGTATGTTTCTAATCATAAAAATTGTACAGTTAAATAAGAAACCATCTTCTAGACTATCCACAATTACGTGTGCTCATAAGATTGAGATGCAATCATGAGATTACATGTACACATAACGTGGAAATGCATGGTAAATGGGGAGAATCATAGCTGTTATTGCACAAGAAGTTTACAACAGGAGACAGCCAGTTCATTCAGAAGGCAGTAATTCCATAATGCCTTGTGTGATGGTTTCCTCCAGAACTCTTGGTTCTGATAGGTTGACCTTCTGAACACTAGTTGTCACCAGCTGTATACTCTCATGGTCTTTTGCTACCAGCAGCTCTCAGTATGGACCCTCTATGTTCAATGAGTTGTGTGGATGTTGTCCTCGGCTTCTGATGATTCTCCTGCATCTGCCTCCCATCTCATTGTGGGAGTGCTGGTACCACAGATGAGTGGCACAGCCTCCAACTTTTTATGTGGGTTCTGGAGCTTGAACTCAGGTCGTCAGGCTTGTGCAGCAAGTGCTTTTACCTGTGGAGTCATTTCCTCAGCCCTGTGGGTCCTATCTGGGTGATATGGTGGGCTCTCTGCCACATCCCGTCATGCAGTCCCGTTACTAGCAATACTAATTTGGACACCTGGCTAAGGGACCACGCCATGGGCAGATTGCTCACTGTGAACCTGTGACAGCAGCAATCTCAAATGTTCTTTCTACCATGGCTTCCAACTGTGTAGCCTGTCCTCTGCACAGAGTGGTCAGGAGAGAGTTCCAAATGTCATCTCATACATTTGCTTAAAATCCCCAAAGGAGTTTTTTTTAGTCATGAAGAAAAATGCCCTTATGTCATCTGCAGGAAAATGGATGGAACTGGAGATAATCAGATTAAGCGAATTAAGTCTGTCTCAGAAAGACCAACATTATATGTTTCTCCCATTTGTGGCTTCTGGATTTTATAGTCACATAAAAGCATGCATCCCTATATAAAATGAAAGCAGAAAGGAAATTGTTCAGGGGAGGAAAGAAAAAAGGGAGGGGCAAGAAAAGAGAGTCGGGAGTTCGAGGGAATATCAGCTCAATGTACAGTATCTACCTGTGCAGAAACTGAAAGACAAAATAAGTAAAAGAATGTGTTTATAGGTAAAAACAAAAAAGAAAAAACAAAACCCCCTGCTACCCCCACATCTTGCCCAGAACGTCTTCTGGCTTCTGTGGCAAGATCGTCCCAGTCCTGAGGGGCTTGGACGGCCCCTGCCTACTTTGGATTGGTGCAGCCAACACTGACAAGACATTCCTTTACTTAGAGCTGACTGCTTGCCCCACCACAAAGGCTCGAAAGGCCCACACAGGCCATGACCTGGGTGGCTTTGCTGGTGGATGCCTGGTCTATGGTAAGCACCCAGACAATGTTCACAAATGAACAAAGTCAACTAAATGCCATATTGAGCGTTGCTTTAGCGTCTGAGATGAAACATTAGAGAACAAATGGTTTCTGCTCAGCCAGGAAGGGAGGGTGGGCACTGCTCTTCTGAGAAGGAGACATGTCAGCCTATGGTGACCATGGAGCCATCTCAACCGCATGGCACAGATTCCTGCTTAAAATTTTGTGGCAGTCGCATTAGTGTCCTGGGATACTGAAGACCTACGGTAAGATTTCAGATTAGATACTTATCTTTCTAAGGCTGACTTGTCTTCTTTGTCAAATAGAGGGTGTGGGCTAGATAATCTTCCTTTGATTTCAATGTTATCTGAGACCAAGGCCTACCTGTGTGTGTGTGTGTGTGTGTGTGTGTGTGTGTGTGTGTGTGTATGTGTAATGCATGTCTGTACACACATGTGGAGACCAGAGAAGGATGAAGCATAAATCTAATTAATCTTATCAATAAAAACCAGGAGTCAGATATCGGGGCGAAACCTGAAAGATCAGAGAAGCAAGAGAGCAGCCACAGTTACTTCCTTCCTCTTCTGCTCCTCTAGTCCAAAAGGGTTGAGATTCTGTCTCCACCCTGCCTCATCACTTCCTGGTCCTCTCTGTACAGACTGCCAGACCTCTATGGTTAACTAGTGGCTAGCTCCGCCCTCTGACTCTAAGCAAGCTTTGTTTGTCAGAACACAAACAAAATATCACACAACAGGAGGACATAGGGTGTCCCGTCTTCTTCTCTATCTTACTCATTTGAGACAGGGTCTCTTACTGGAACTGGAGCTAGGCTACTGGCTAGAAAGCTCCAGAAATCCTCTTACCTGCCTCCACCCCATAGATTTAGGGCTAACAGGTGGCCATTCCTGGCTCTTTACATGACTGTTAGGATCTGGACTCATGTCTTCTTTGCTTGTGCAGCAAGCTGTCTTAGCCACAGAACCATCTCTCCATTCCCCCAAGGTCAACTCCTGGTGGGTAGGTGATATATCTATTAATCTTCTGAGTTGTCCTAAAGTCATATGTAAAATGGAGTTAATAATATCCAGCTCATGCAATCACAATGAGCAGCAATGGTGACGGTGTCCCAACTCAGCCAATTGTATAACACTCTTTTCCAATACAAGGGGGTTCTCTGTGTTCGGAGGCAGTTCTTTCCAAACAAAGAAACTGAAAATGCTCGTGTCTTCAGAGCTTTCTGAAGCTTGCCTAGCCAGAAAGACTCACATTTTTATCTAGACTGCTTTCCCAAAAGTCCTGATGTTTTGAGTTGAAGAGTCATAAAAATCCAGATGGTAGAAGACCTGGCATTCAGTTGGAGGCCCCAGGGCCTGCCAGGGCCCTGCAGAAATGAGGATGGATAATGCCATTTTTAATTGATGCTTCTGGTACTTTCCACATCTGCAGGCTTACCTGACCCTGACACAGTTGCCCATTGGAGCAGAGGCAAGGCCTGGGTGGGTCACTCATTACCCTGACAAGCACATTGCATATGCTGTCCTGCTGCTTGCCAGCTGTGGAGTAGGGGCACATGAGGGGTCCATAGAAGGGACTTGATGAGAGTATAGCATGGAGGGGGGTGCAGGTGTAGGAGGGCTTGGGTGGGGGAATGAAGTGGAACCTTACTTTCTTTTTTTATTGGGATATAATTCACATATTAGAAAATCTATCCTTTCAAAGTATACAATTCAATGGTTATATGTATGTATATATATATGTGTATGTATATATTTGTGTATAGGTACACGTGTGTGTGAGTGATTGTGCATGTGTGTGAGTATGTATATTCGTGTGTGTGTGTGTGAGTGTGTGTGAGTGTGTGTGTGTGTGTGTGTGTGTGTGTGTAGGCCATGCGACAACCTGGGCATCTTTTCTTCCATTGGCCTGGAATGTACCATGTAGTGTAGGCTGCCTAGCCGGCAAGCCCCAGAGATCCACCTGTCTCTGTCCCCAGCCCCCAGTGCTGGGATTAAAAGTGTAAGCCACTGGACCTAGGTTAACTTTATTATTATTATTATTATTTTACTTTTATGGATTCTTTGTGGATTTCACACCGTGCATTCTGATCCCATTTATTTCCCTGTCCCCTGGCATCTGACCTCTGCCCTTGCAACCTTCACCCAAGATCAAAACCAAATTTAAAAGAAAAGCCTAAAACCAAACAAAACAAAGGAACAAAACAAAACCAAACCAAAAACTGAAAAGAAGAAGAAGGAGGAAGAGAAGAAGGAGGAGGAGGAGGAGGAGGAGGAGGAGAAGAATAAGAATAAGAATAAGAATAAGAAGAATCTTGTGGAAAGCCTGTTGAGTCACAGTTTATCCTTTAGTCCGTTCATATTTACTTGCAAATGTTCATTGCCATGAATCATGGGTCTAGTTCAAGGTCTCTGGTTTCTGCTACACCATTGATACTGGGCTCTCCCTGGGGCTCCTCTTGGATATCCTGTTGTTGTCCTGTGCCATGGAGAACCTGCTGTTTTGGATCTGTAGGTTCATCCCCTTCACATGCTGCAACAATTCGTAGATTCAGTGGATATTGGGGTGGGCCAACACATAGCCCTGGTTCTGGGCCTGGGTAGTAGCTGGGTCCCCCTCACTCACATTGTCGGAGCCAGCTCTACTGTTTTGTCCAGGCAAAGTGCAGGGCCCTCTCTCCTGATTGCTGAAGGGGGAATGAGGTGGGGGTCAGGGTCAGATCTCCTACTCTCACACCCTCAGAGCTAGCTCACGTTCAACCCCGACAACAGGGTCAGCTCTAGTGTGCTGCCCAGGCAGGGTGCAGGGCCTGCTCTCCTGTGTGCCGTAGCTGGTGTGGGGCAGGGCTAGTTATCTCACTCTTGTGACCCCGGGGCCAGCTCTCTCCCCTGCCATAGGTAGCAAGGGGCAGAGAGGAGGAGGGCATCTTTCCCTCACCCCTACCACTGCATGGCAGACAAGGGGGTCAGGGTCATCTCTGTTGATCTCATGCCCTCAGGGCTGGCTTACCTGTATCCCTGTCTGCAGAGTCAGCTCTAGTGTGCTTCCCAGGTGAGGTGCATGCCTATGATGAGGGGTGGGGCTATCTTTTCACGAGGGGCAGGACCAGCCATCACAGGACCAATGAAGGGTGAGGCCAGCTCAGCATAGCATGGTTCTAATGACCTCTGTGCTAACACGGTCCTGGTGGCTGCACGGGCCACTCAGAGCAGCATGGCTCTAGTGGCAGCATGGCTCCCAGATACCAACATGGTCCTAGGTGGCTGGTCAGACCCCAGGCATCCATGGAGCCCTCAGTGGCAACTGGAGTCATGGACATCAACTTAGACTGTGGCTGCTGTAGGGTCCTCTGAAGCAGCCCTGTCCGGGAAGACCATGGCCCTGGATGGCAGCGAAGGCTGCTCAGATCAGGATGTCCCTGGTGGCAGCATGGCTCTTGGATGCCCTCATGGCCACAGGTTTTGGCCCAGACCCTGGGCATCTATGTGGCCTTTGGTGGCAAGATAGGCCACCGACATCAATACAGACTCTGGCTGTGGTAGGACCACGGACCCAGACATGGTCTTAGGCAGGAGCCCTGGCCCAGATGTCACTATGGTCCTAGATGGCAGGGCAGGCCACCTGGATTAGCATGGCCCTTACAGAAACATGGCCTTCAGATACCAACATGGCCCCATGTGGCACCCTAGACCCCCCCAGCATTGGCACAGTCTTCAATGATCTCAGGAGCTGCAGACATCAACACGGACTGGGTTAACTTTTTTTTTAACAGATCTTTTTTTTTTTTTTTTAAGATTTATTTATTTTTTGTGTATACAGTGTTCTGTCTGCATGCATCCCTGCAGGCCAGAAGAGGGCACCAGATCTCATTACAGGTGGTTGTGAGCCACCATGTGGTTGCTGGGAATTGAACTCAGGACCTTTAGAAGAGCAGCCAGTGCTCTTAACCTCTGAGCCATCTCTCCAATCCCCTGGGTTAACTTTTTACATTTACTTATTAATGAAGTATTTATTTGTGCATGTGTGTATATGTGTGGGGGCATGCATGTGCCCATAGTGTTATGTGGAGGTCAGAGGACAACTCAAGGAAATTGGTTTTCTTCTTTCACCATATAGGTTCCAGGGGTCAAACTCAATTTATTAGGCTTGGCCGCAAGTGCCTTTACCTGCTAAACCATCTCCCTGGCCCCATGACTGGCTTTTTACATGGGTTCTGGGGATTGGACTTAGGTCTTTTTTTTTTTTTTTTTTTGGCAAGACAAGACCTTTACAGACTGGGCTCTCTCTCCATCTTCATTCTTTTGCTTTGGACCTAGTTTCACTCAAGGCAGTATATTTTGTAAGGGTTCCCTTGCATTTGGCATCTGCTAAGGTAAGTTATCACTATGGCATTCCTGGCAATGAGGGATCCTGGGTGTTTGAGACTTTGATTTTAAAGTCAGGATGGGGCTGGTGAGACAGTTAAGTGGGGAAAGGTGCTTGCCATGCAGACCTGATGACCTGAGTCTCACCTCTCCAATCTCTGTAAAGGTGGAAGAAGAGAACCAGAGAGCTGACTCCATTAAGTTGTCCTCTGACCACACACAAGCTGTGGCACACACACCCACACACGTCTCTCTCTCTTTCTTTTAGGGCATACATCACACACACACACACACACACACACACACACACACACACACACACACTGTAAAAAATGAAAGGTAGGCTACTTCCATACAAACTGAAATGGTTGACGACTTGGTATTCTCACCTACTCTTTGCTCTGGAATTTAGGCTAAGCCTACACTACTTAGCTCAGAAGGGAAGGATGCTATGTCTATCCTTGGGACTGCTGAGGTCCGTCTTTGCAGTGGATTTCAGGATTTGCTTCCACTCTCCTAGTACTGGAATTAGTTTTTCCCAGGCATCACTGGGAATAGGGGCAAGAGGCCTGTGGATTCATTGTTTCCTCATGGAGGGATCCTGTGAAGGTAACACTGACATATGTGACCTCCTGGACATGAGAAATGAAGTTTGTGATAAGAAGCAAAGAGGCCAGTTGACACATTTGGGTCTAGAAGCCAGGGGACGAGAAATGAATAGTAGGATAGAGTAGAGAAGGCAGAGATGAATGGAGGGTTGGGAAGCCATCCTGGAAAGGGCTGATTCCAGACCTGAATTAGCAAACACATCCATCTGCCCTGGAAATCTTGTGTGCCTCTCGGTGCACCTCACAGGCCTGGGGCCATACTCTCATTCATATTGTTCATGAATTTTGTGACTTTTGATTTATTCCTGGTGGTAATTCTGGGTTTAGTTTTGTTTCCAGTGCCTGAGATCTTCAATGACTATTTCCCTAGTGAGGAGCAGAGAGGGTCCAGGCTTGTTCCTTGAGCAAATAGGATTAATTCTTTCATCTTGTCCTTAGAGCTCAGCACGAACACATCACGATGGAAATCATAATCCTTGGGTATATAGTATGCAGCCCTGCACACCCGGTCTCAGCTTGTATCCCACGTCTGGGCCATGTTCTTACCATACCTATTCCTGAGCATGGGAGATCCCAGAGAATGAGGCTGACTAGAAGAGCCTAGTTCATCTCCATCACCAGAGAGCAATCTCAAGCCCTTGTATTCACAAGCTAGTGATATCCTCTTTATCCATGAAAAATAGCTCATTGTCTCTATTGTAAGTCAGAAAATAAAATAATTAGAGGATCTTTCAGTGAGACAGCCTTTCCCACGATGAAAAGTGATACCAATAGGGTCAGATGTTAGACTTGAGTTCTTTTCTCCCTGCAAGAAGGTGATTTCTGCACCATGAAAAACAAATGCCCATCTCTCTTCAATCTGTTTGGTACTGGAGATGAGGATAAGGGGAGAGGCTTTTTGCTGTCAGGATGAGGGATTTGATGAATTTTCTGTTGCTGGGTCTTTCCAAGGTTGTTTCCACCACAGCTGGCTAGAAAAACCACTGCAGCTGGTGATCTAGGCAGGACAGAAGCTCTCCTGGAAGGCAGACTGCTTGCTTGGTGGTGTGGGCTTGTGGGAGAGGCAGTAGGCCTGGATGGGTAGGGTGGGTGGTTTTGAGAAGGTCTGGGCAGAGGAGGTCTATTAGCATTGATTTGCTACCATTATGCACTAGGAACATGTCAGTCATTTCGAACACTGGTTTTCCTGGAAAGCCTGCAGGGCATTTTTGTAGATGAGGAGACAGAGATCCAAATAGCTAAATATCTTGCTTAAAATGACTGACCTGATGTTCAGATACATGGCTAGCTTGGGAATCCTATAGCTGGTACCCTTGTTTACATTCTGGCTGTGGGTTGTTTCATGGTTAGAGACTGCCCAACAGGGAAGAATAAAGTTGGACTTGATATGGAAAGAGGACAGACATATGAATTGCAACTGAGGGTATAGACTCAACCATACTGGTGGGAATAGGAAGAGTCATGGGGGTAAGTTCTGGCTCAGGATTAAATTCGGATTAAATTCTTTGGAGTCTCAGCCTATAACTACTGTGATATTGTAAAGCAATGCTCTTTTTTTTTTTTTTTTTGGTTTTTCGAGACAGGGTTTCTCTGTGTAGCTTTGGAGCCTCTCCTGAAACTCACTCTATAGCCCAGGCTGGCCTCGAACTCACAGAGATCTGCCTGCCTCTGCCTCCCGAGTGCTGGGATTAAAGGCGTGCATCACCACCGCCCGGCAAAGCAATGCTCTTTAGTGGACAAAGGCTGGACTTGGTGCCCAAGGACCAGCATGGGAGGCTTAGGGCTGAGCTTTTTTTCCAGTGGAGAATGGGAAACTGAGGCAACAGCTTGTATGAATACACACCATAGAGAAAGCCTTATTAGAGGTGCAAGTCATGCCTTTACGAGAGGCCAGATCAAACTTGGTTTTCCAAGTTTGTGGTCTGTGACTTCATGACTATCCAGACAATACCTAGTTATAGTGATAACACAAGGTGGGCTGAATATTGAAGTCAAGGCTTGTTTTCTTCTTGCATCTTTGAAGTTCACAAATCTGACCTTTCATGAGCTCTGCAGAGCCTGATCTTCTGTCATGATGATGCTCACCCTCTTTTCTGTGAGGTCCACAGTCACATGAGATAGTGAACTTGGATGCAAATAAGTGATTACAGGCCGATTAGTTAGTCTTCTTGTGGCTGTGGTCAGATATCTGATAAGAAACAAGTTAAAGGAGAAAGGATTGCGTTTGTTTCGTGGTTTGAATGTCCAGTTGACCAGGGCAGGGAAGGCACAGCTGTTCGATTGTCTTTGGATGGGGCAGCAGGGAATGAAGCAGGGACTTGCTCACATCTCTGCAGATCAGGAAGCAGAGGCTGGAGGGCATCCAGGGCCACCTTATAAATCTTAAGGCCTGTCCAGTAACTTACTTCCTCCAACAAGGTTCTACTTCCTAAACATTCTACAACTTCCATAAACAGTGTCACTGGCTGGGGACCAAGTTGTTCAAACACAGGACTCTAAAGGGGACATTTCACATTCCCACTCTAATAGAGACTGAGCTGGCTGTGACACATACTAACGGTGTGACCTTAGGTAGCTCATTCTTTGGTCTTAAAATTGTTTTTAGATTTATTGTATTTTGTGTGTCTGGATGTTTTGTCTGCATGTATGTCTCTGTACTATGTGCATGCCTGGTGCCTGCAGAGACCAGAAGAGGGCATCATATCCCTGGGAGCTGGAGTTACAGATGGCTGTAAGCCACCATGTGAGTGCTGAGGACCAAGCCTGTGTCCTATACAAGAGCAAAAACTGCTCTTAATTGCCAGACCATTTCTCCAGCCTCATTCTTTTATCTTAAAAAATAGTCTACACTGTAGATTCTACAGTCTTAGTAGTTATACTGATTCTAATATGAATATGGAAAATCAAAGGAGATAAAATAGTTAAAAATAATATTGGAAAAATAAAAACACAAAAACGTACTTAGAAGAGGCCCTCAACTTGATTTTTGGACTTACTGTAGAGCAACAGCAATCAAGGCAGTATTGGTGAAATTACTAAGGCCACTCCACGTAGTTAAAAGGAGATTTATTTAAAGGCGTAACTCACAAATGAAGGGATAGGTAGATGATGGGTTCTGGAAGAGACGCAGCGCAGTCCGGCGGTGTTCTCTGGAGAACTTTCCTCGGTCTACCTCTCGAGTCCCGGTCCAGGAAACAAGAGAGCGCCGCGCATCCCTATCTCAGGTCTTCAGCCCTCCCTTGGCCCCGCCTTGTAGGCGTGATAGTTACGGAAGCCTCAATGGGGGTTGGAACTTCCAGACCAAAGCTGGAATGGCTACCCACTACAAGGCAGTATGGTATTGAAGAAAGGACAGATAAATGGAATAAAACAGAGTGCAGAAGCAAAGCCTCACATGTGTGGTTGACTGGTCTCAACACAGGCATGAAGGAGGCTCAATGGAGCAAGGGTAGTCTTTTCAACAAATGACGTGGAACTTGTTGGGTATCTGTACGAAAGAAAATGAACCTTGAGCCACACCTAGCCCTGTAAACAAAAACTGATATCTAACATAAGGTTTCAAAGGATAAAAACTTCTAGAAGAAAACGTAGCACAAAGATCTTTGTGACCTTGAGTTAGGCAAAGATTTCTTAAGTAGGTCACAGAAAGCATTATCCATAAAAGAATAACGAGGACATTAGAATAAAACTCTTTTGCTCTTCAAAGGACGTTTTAATGGAAGTGAGAAGACAAGTGTTTGAGAGAACACATTGGTTAAATACATACCTAATAAAGGAGTCCTATCCTGTCGTTAACTGTACAAATAGAGATCAGGAATAAAGGACTCTCACGGCTCAATAATAAGGGAGAAAATGACTCAATTTTAGAAAATAGACAAAAGACTTGAGCAGACATTTCACCAAAGAAAATATTAGGATAGAAAGTAGCACACGAAAGAATGCCCGTCACCTGTAGTTATTAGAGACATGCAGATTAAACCAGTCAGATGCTGTTAGAATGGCTGGCCACGCCCTTCCCCGTTCTGACTATATCACCACCAGCTACGGTGTGGAGCTGCCCAGACACCACTACTGGGAATGGAAAGTGACACCGATACTATGGAAACTAGTTCGGTGGTTTGTTACAAAAATGAAAACATTTATTTTACAACCCACGAATCCTACACATCGGTATTTACCCAAGAGAAATGAAAACACACACCTACACCAAGACCTGTAGGGAAGTGCTTACAGTGGCTTTATTAGCAATCAACTCAAACTGGAAACACCCCAGATGTCTCTCCACTGGCAAACGCACAAACATATTGTGGTGAATTTATACATTTTAAGTCTGTTGTTCTGCGAACAGGAAGAAAGCTTTGATACGGTAGCCTGGGTGAATATAAGCATGGTACTAATGAAACAGCAGAGTCAAAGGCGTGATGTGTTCTTTCGCTCATAGGTCTCGAGAAAAGGCGGATCTATAGGAATGGAAAACATATCTACAGCTACAAGGTGTGTGTTCATTTTCTTGCACATATAGACTCCTGAAAGGGCTTCCCTGACCTTCATAATACCCACCCCCAACCACGTTCTATATCTTGATCATCTTGTGGTTATCCAACTGTGTGCTTTTGCCAAAGTCTGCAGAACCGTACATTGACACTGCAGTTCATGGAGGTCAAAAGCTGTCAGTCTCTGCTATTTCATGTGGTCTAACCTATGTCTGTCACACCAGGCTGATGTAAATGCAAGGCTCAAGTGCACTAGGGCAGATGAAAGCGCTTTGTAGTCTGCAGAGTAAGGAGGGCAACACACTGGTGGAGCTGTTGCTGGAAGGGACGTCTCTGCTCAGCACAGTGAGAGAGCAGTACCACTTAGGGCTCCAATTTCCCCTGAATGGAGCCAGCTCACGTGGACACACCTTCCAGTCCTTTCTCCTAAATGAGGTCCCTCTCTCGGCAGTGACTGCCCACATGAGTGTATTCTGAGCAACAGCATTCTCTCCAGACTCGAGGCTTCACATCTCAGTGTCCCTTTGTCAGCCGGCCACCTCACCTGCCGGCGGCATCCCATAGACATTTACTCTGAGCTGACAAGTAAAATGCCAATAATTCTCTGTCAGGCTGAAGTTGCTCTCACAGCAAACCACTGAATGGTCATTTCAAAGGGGGCAAAGAATAGAGGCCATTTGAAAGCTCCTCTCGACAAGAGAGATTTAAGAACAGGGAAGGGTGTTATTGGCTGGACCGTTACCGGGAGAACGTTCTGCAGCAGCAGGTGCCACATGGCTGTTGATAACTCCCCGATGTCCTCCCGTGCTCCCATCTAGTGGGTGTGATTGTTCTCTTGCAGAGAGAGCCCATGTCAAGAACTCTCTCTTTTTGTGAGGGTAGGTGGCTGCACAGAGTACACTTTTGTCTTCAGAAAAAATGTGGCCACTTTAATGCCACTCTCTTCAACAGTAATACCAAAAGAGGAAGAAAAAAAAAAGAAAAGAAAGAAAAATCCCTTTTCCTTACTCTCCTGAAGGCCTTTTGCTTTGAGCTTAGACTGGCTTGTACCACGCTCTCCAACTCCACCAAACTAGGCTGGTTTCTGGAGAGTTTCTGGACGACACTTGACCTAAAGCAAATGGACACACCATCTTTAAGAAATCCTTCCTTCTAGACTCAAGAAGTCACCGTGGAAAGTAAGATCTCAGGAAACAGAAAGGAAAGACCTGGTTTGAGAGATTATCTATTTTACTCAGCTTTAGGGAAATGGAGAAAGAGGCCTTTGGACACTGCTTTTCTTTTCTACATTAATTAGCTTCCATTAATTTTCTACAGGGGACCCAGGGTGTGAGTGCATGTTCTATAGCTCTCATTCTACAAACTTCCTTGTGGTTTGGTTGTCTATATTCTCAGCATGTGGCACAAACATGTCACATAGCAGGAGAGGGAAGGAACCATGTGGTCTGAGGGGAGATGATTTATCTGAACAAACTTAGGTGTCGATAAGTGCTAGTGTACTGGCTAGTTATTGCAAGGGTAATGCTGCAGAACACCCCGTCCCCCCTTAAAAATCTTCAGTTGCTATTATTATTGTTCCTAGCATCTGGAGTTTGTCTGATCTAAATTGAGCTGGGTTGGGCATGGTTAGGTGTTTTTTTTTTTTTTTTTT
>CABHPR010138970.1:38140-58011 GCA_902168415.1 Peromyscus melanophrys | reverse complement strand
CTCCTCCTCCTCCTCCTCCTCCTCCTCCTCCTCCTCCTCCTCCTCCTTCTTCTTCTTCTTCTTCTTCTTCTTCTTCTTCTTCTTCTTCTTGTTAGGCTATGGAAGCAGCTAGCAGGTTATAACCCCGAGAATCTTTCCCTACTTCTGAAATCTTAGGGGTCATTTAAAGAAGTAAAGATTATGCCTCAGTAATCCTCCACCTTATAAGTGAACATCATCCACTACCAAACTGTCTCTAAATGTCATCTCCAGCTTTTCTTTGGTCCAGTTGTATTACTAGTTTAGATAAAAGCGAACAAACTTTGTGGCACCTATGCACAGGAGATGCAAATAATTTAGGTAAACACCCAGAGCTATATCTTTAAAGTCAGCCCGGAGATAACCTCATTAAAGGTATACAGGTCAACTGGAGGAGGGAGTTTTCATGCTTGCACTATTTTACCTGGGTAATTGTCTCTTTTCCCATCATATATTATCCTATCTTTCTAATTTGCTATGTAAAAACACACAAAACAAACAAACACAAAAATAAAAACAAAAAACGACTTCTTGGCCTTTTTTACTTATTTTTGCCAGTGTATATCCCTACTTTAAAGACAGAACTGTTAGGTGATGGCAATTCAAGATAGGACAGTACAATTCAAAACACACCAAAAAGATAACAGATTTAGTGAAATTGACATATGTTAGTGATTATGCAATCATTCATTTCCCACAGATTTCTTTTTATAGGAAACTTTGGAAAATCCCAGAAGAACTGACCGAGTCATTTAAACCACAACAGGTTTCTTTCAACATCAAAACCATGAGTAGGAGTAGGCGAGGAATAATTTAGCTTTTTCTTTTTTTCTTAAAGACAGGGACAGCTTGGTTCTGACTGTGCGGTGCTGTGGCTTTGCCTCCTATGGACGCCTTCAGAGCAGCGGATCTGACTTCCTCCTCAAACCAAGAAGTCCTAAAAACATCCAAGCAGAGGAAGCATATTTTCCCCATGACATGAGAAAGGGCCACGGAGATCCAAATGAAAACGGACATTTCGCTTGAGTGACTGTTCGTATCCCACCTTGGCCTTGTGCCTAATTCAACAGGCACTTAGGTGGCTGAAGAGGGAAATTTTTGTTAAAGTGAATCCAGCTCTGGGTTGGACACAGAGCCTTTTGACAGGAGGCCGAGTTCCTTGTGCTAGCTGGCAAAACTAACACATTTCTTTTCCAGTTGTTGTAGGGGTTTGAAAATATCTCATTTCCTGGCAACAGTTTTCTTTCTCCAGGAGATAAAGGGAAAGAGTCTTCCATCTACACCATAGAACACTTCTATCATCTCAGAAACTGTTTTTTCAACCAGACAGGATTGCTTGAACACTCACTCTAGCTCTCCACCGCCTCTTGACAGCTGGCTGATGACCAACAGTCTCAGGGAAGTACTCCCTTCTCTGATTGTCGATGTCAGTGGGAGTCTGTGGGCTGTCATCACAAAGTTCATCTTACATGTATGACCATGGGGGCTGTGTGTGTTCAAGCATGTGTGTATAGGGTGTGGGCAGAGTGCCTAGTTATAAGCTTTCATGCATACTCAATTGACTGAGAAAGCCAGAGCTGAATGAGGGTGGCACTCACTCCTTTGCTGCTCCCTAGGAAGTACTGTGAAATCTATCGTGATGGACAGCCTATTATATTGATGAAGACGGTGTTAATCAGAAATAGACAACCTACCCTGGTGGCAGAATGAATTAACACACTCGTCCTCAGGGACATTTTAGCAAAATAAATTGAGAGCTTTAAGATATTATATCTTTACTTTGGAGTTGGTTTTAGGTTTATATATCACAGAATATAGCTAAGATGCTGAAGTTTAAAGCATGATGTCTGCCTTAGTTTGTCACAAATCAGAGTCATTTGAGAAGAGGAAAACTCAGTTGAGAAAATGCCCACAGAAAGTTGGTCTATAGGGCATTTTCTTGATTAATGATTTATATAGGAGGCCCCATCCTTCCTTGGGCAGTACAGCCTGGATAAGTGGTCCTGGGATGTATAAGAAAGCAGGCCAAGCAAGCCATGAGGATTAAGCCATAAACAGTGTTCTTCCATGGTTTCTGTTTCGGTTCCTACCTCCAGGTTCCTGCCTTAAATTTCTGCCCTAATTTCCCTCAGTGATGGAGTGGGACTTGAGAGTTGTAAGCTGAAATGAACCCTTTCCTCCCCAAGTTACTTTTAGTCACAGTGCTTTATCACAGCAATAGAAACCTCAACTAAGACAGAAATTGGTACCAGATTCATGACTGCAATATTGCTGTGACAAACCTGACCAGGTTTTGAAGAGAATTGTGGAAGGATTTTGGAACTTTGGGCTGAAAAAGCTGGAAAGTTCAGAGTTTAATGAAATCTTGGCAATAAGGAAAGAAACGCTATGGGTTAAGTGTCATATATTTGAACGTCAAGTTGACAAAGGGTCAACTGACATAGGTAGTTTTTGGCTCACTTGACACAGGCTGGAGTCATTTGAGAAAACGGAACTTCAACTGAAACAATGCCCACAGTAGATTGGTCTGTGGACAAGCCTGTGGGGGCATTTTATTGATTAATTATTGGTGTGGGATGATGCCTCATTATGCATGGTACCATGCTTGGGCAGGTGGTCCAGGGATATCTAAGAAAGCAGGCTGAGCAAGTCATGGAAATAAGCCATCTGTCTCCAGGTTTCTACCTTGAGTTCCTTCCCTGACTTCCCTCAGTGATAGATATGACTAGAGAGTTGTAAGCTGAAATTAATTCGCTCTTTCCCAAATTGCTTTAGTCATGGTGTCTTTTCACAGCAATAGAAACTACAATTCGGACACAAGATAGAGAGACCATAGACAGGACAGAGGACCCAGAGACTTCCCAACTCTTTTCTTGACCTTCCTATTAAGGTTATCATTATTTTTTGAAAAAGTCAGAATAAGTCCAAGCCAAAGGCTGATTCAGTTCAATGTATTGCACTAATTATTAATGCTATCCTTTCTTTGTTTACATTTAGGTCTTTGATTCGATATGCTCTGCGTTATAGGGCTGGCATATTGGGGGGAGGGGTGTCAAACCATTTTATATAGAAACTTTGGGTTAGGGAGAGCCAAAGAGTTTATATTCAATCTGATGTCTTCTATAGACAGCTCCCTGGTTTCCTTGTTGCTAAACAGTTGTTTACATATTTATCAAATGGAAACCAGACTCTTAATTGTTTTGCTTACTTGTTCTTATGAATTCAAAATAGTTACATGACATTAGCAGTGGTCATATATGGTAATATTTGATTTGTGCTGAAATGTGATATTTTATTTGTATGTTAATAAATAAAGTTTGCCTGGAGATCAGAGGTCATAGCCATAAACAGAAGTGGTAGCACATGCCCTCAATCCAATCACATGGCAGGCAGAGTCTCTGTGTGTTCAAGGACACAGCCAAGCATGGTGACACACGCCTTTAATCCCAGTACCAACCATAGAGACTTGGAGGTCTGTATAGACAGTCAGTGACAAGGAAGTGATGTGGCTGGGCTTAGAGCCAATGAGAAGGCAGAAGAGGAAGGCAATAAAGATGCAGGTTAGATAGGAAGAAGTTCTCTTGGGAAGCTACAGTGAGGTAGTGAGCTAAGGTTATTTGGCAGCTATTGCTCTGATCTCTACGGCTTATACCTCTGTATTTGGCTCTGTGTTTCTTATTTAATAAGACTGTTTAGAAATTTGTCTACAGTCATATATCTTTTGAGACTGTATCTGGCCTGCATGGATGTATAGTAAGAGTTCTTGTCTTCAACTTGCTACTGTTTGTGCATCAGACTTTTAACACAGGTGGGTGAATTAAAAACTACTTAATAAAAAAGATGCAAGGAAGATAAAACAACAAAAATGATTTCCAATTCAGTGGTACAGGGTTTCTTTATAGGATATTCTTCTGCACCCAGTGTAAAATCTTGTAAAAATTCAATAAATATTTGTTGGCTGAATTAATAAATGCATAATGCTTTTGGAACACTTTCTTAATGGTATAGAATTATATATAGTTAGAATTGGTAGTTATATTTAAATAATTCATGTGGCTATTTCCTTAAATGGTATGATAAAATGAGAGCTGTTGAAGCATAAGAAGAGATTTATTATCTTTTAAACTCTTTCTTTTCCCAACGTGTAAATCTCATGTTGCAAATATTAACTGTGAAAACATCATATGATATCTACCTGGTATCACAACCTCCTTAGAATTCAGATTGTGAACATTTATAATCCTAAGTAGGGACAATTTAAGGTAATGAGTTCTGAATAATATTTATTAACTATATTTTAATGACCCATCCTTTTTATTAAAAACATTAAAATCTTTTAGGAGTCACTTCATAAATGTGGTTTTAATTCTTTTACTATATTCATGGGCCACTGCTTTCTTAAGAAAAGAGATTAAGTGATGCAGGTTTAGAGAAACAAATCACTGTGCTAATCTTCCAATGTTTCTCCTTTTGATATGACCACTGATGCCTAATCAGAGCAGCCTAGGTCCCATCACAGTAGACTTCTCTTTACTGTGCTACTGAATTATTTCTCAGGGATTGGAAACCTGATGCTAGAGGGAAAAACTCAGAAACAGACCAAGTTGTCCAAAGCAATTTAGGAAATCAGCAGAGAGACATGGTGCTGTCACATAGATGGAATTTCCAGAGTGACACAAGGACTGTTGGTAGCATTTGTTGGCAGTCTCAGAATTCCTAGAATTATAGACCTGTGTTTCTCTGTGGCATGCACTGTGGAACAGCCAGGGACAATATGGCTACCCGATTCTAGAGCACAAAAGTGTTTAGTTTAACCTTGAAGATTTCTGCCAAGTGAAGTGGCATTACTTGGGCAGGTTTCTGGCTTCACTTGACAAGTTGGGTGTGGTGATAGTGTGTCCCCCAGTATATTGTATACCCTAATAAACTTATCTGGGGTCAGAGA
Organism: Peromyscus melanophrys; assembly: GCA_902168415.1. Taxonomy (NCBI): domain Eukaryota; kingdom Metazoa; phylum Chordata; class Mammalia; order Rodentia; family Cricetidae; genus Peromyscus; species Peromyscus melanophrys. Next base: position 53,048 of record CABHPR010138970.1, on the reverse strand, counting down.
GCAGAACAGCCACTAGATTAAGAGGCCAGAAAATGGTGGCATATGCACATTTAATCCTAGCCTTCTGGAGGCAGAGATCCACTCAGATCTCTGTGAGTTCAAAACCACACTAGAAAGAACAAGGCATGGTGACACATGCCTTTAATCCCAGCACTTGAGATCTCATGTCTTGTTCAGGAAACACACATGCCTTTAATCTCAGGAAGTGATGGCAGGAAGCAGAAAGGTATAAAGGCATGAGGACCAGGAACTAAGTTTGTTAAGCTTTTCGGCTTTTAGCAGCAGCTCAGCTGAGATCCATTCAGATGAGGACACAGAGGCTTCCATTTTGAGGAAACAAGATCAGCTAAGGAATTGGCAAGGTGAGGTTGGATGTGTTTTTTTCTGTTTCTCTGATCATTCAGCGTTCACCCCAACATCTGGCTCCCAGGTTTGATTTTATTAATAAGACCATTTGAAATTCGTGTTACAGTTGGGAATCTAGTAAAGTTAATGTGCCTGTCTCTTGTGGTAATAATCTGCTGATGCTGGATAGTGCTGCTTTCTTAGATGAGGCAGCTACATTTCAATTAGCCGTGCTCTGCTTCTGTTCTAGCCTCCTTCACATGCCTCTCTACATATGGCTTGCATGGTCAGCACAGACCTCTATGTTTGTAACCCTTAGCTGTAGCACTGAAGCCCTTGCTGATGCTCCCTTCTGCTACAAGGATGTTTTATAACCTGTCTCAATATTTGATCCTATAATGTGCTAGAAAATATAATGAAGTCTCAGTGGGTTTTTAAAATATTTCTGAATCCGAACTACAACAACCTATGTACATTTTATCTCTTTTGTTTTTAAGGAAATACGTCAAGGTCTCCTAACCAGGCTTTCTGGCTACCTTCCTTGTTGTTTTTCCTATTTTTTAATCACTTGATGCATTTACTATTTTCAAGAATTTTTCTCTGTCACTGTGTAATTGCCTGGAAGTCATATTGAATATCCCACACAGCTTCTGTATGAATGTAGGGTAGTAGTTTCTTAATGTCACGGAGCCTGGCCAAGTGCTGATACACAGTAGACATGCTACTGTTTTCCATGCTTATAACTTTCCTGCTCTTTACCATTTATCCTGAGATAATTTTTTAACACAAAAGCAGAAATCATTTATTGAGTTATAATAGGATTCACATTACATATAATAAGTAAAGTATTTCCTCATTCATGTATTTAGGAGGAAATATTTCTAGTAAATACCAACATAAAAATGTTTTTGCCTCAGATTTCTATTGCTGTATATGTTTCTTCTTACTCCACTGAGCCAATGTTTTCCTCTTTCAATTTCTCTATTAACTTTAATTAGACTCATGAGTTTGCTGGCCAGGTGGATTTTCCCTAAACACTCACAATTTGGTTTCCTAGGCTAGCAGCAGAATTAAGTTAAGCTGCAATTTTGAGGCAGAATCAACCACTATAAGCTGTAGAAGGTTCCAGGGCCACCACAACTCATTTTGTTCACCAAGGACTTCAGCAGGCAGCACTTTGGTAAGCCAGGCTAGGCATTTTTAATGGAATACTATGGGTCCATTTTCAAAAGCAATATTGGTGATGATTTCACAGCTGGAAGATCTCTGAGGAAATGTCCATCCCCGTGAAAACATGCCTGGTCCATATGGCACAAGGAATACCTTCCTGAGTGGTCGGCTCTCTGTTTTACTGTGACATATCTGCAATATGGAATTTTGCAATTGTATTGTCATAATAGACTAGTTCAATTTGACATTTTGTTTTGTTTCTTCTTCTAGGAAACATAAACCTGCCCACATCATGTGTATCCTTTAGGATATTAACATATACCTCATTTGTAGTTTTCTTACAAAGTCTTTAAAAGGCACAGAACAAAGCGGAAAATCTTCCTGCTATTCTACAGGGCATTAGATCAGCTCAGGTACTGGCTGCTGGTTTAATAAAAGGATAGGATTTCCATTTACTTCAGGCAGGCTTAATGTATTGTTCTCAGAGTGAGACAGTCAGAATGAGTCAGGAGCCAAAGAATACACTTTATAGACACAAATAATCGTAAATTCAGAATGTCACCTTTAGGCAGAGGCATTTTTATTATTGTTAGTGGAGCTGCTGAGTAGGTTTGATGTTTTATTCTCTGGAGGACTCAATGTTCCTGAGTCCTGGAGCCCTGTCTTTATCAGGCTCACAAGGAGGGAGCCCAGCCAAACTTGCTTCCTATACTTCTCTATGATTGATAGCAGATGGCATGCGTTAAAATAAACCTATCCATTAGCAGTCCTCAGTGTTTTTACTCAAGGCATTTACAACTGTCTCAAGCAGGAAACACATTCACTCCACAAGCAAGCTTCAGTCCACAACAGCTGTACAGGTGCAAATCTCTCATTAACTTTTAAATAGTGGGGAAATAAACAATGGGTCTCTCTTACTTTATGTAGAGGTGTATACTCCAAAGCTCTTGTGGATTTACTCCCCTCCACAACCTAGGAGTCTTTTTTTTTTTTTTAAACCAAGACACAGCTATATTATGTACCAGTATGCTTGGCTGCAGAATGTAGGTGCCATGTGGATATTATAGTTTAAAAGTTTGTGTCTATGCACACAGATTTAGTAGTGCATTACCAGCCTCTCAGAAGTATTTCTGAAGACTTAAAAAAGGAAAAGACTCAGAAAATGTCCCTGGCAGTTCTCAGGTGCCTGGTTTCCTGTGCCTAAACTTGATGTGCCCTGAGACACTAGATTCGAGCTAACAGCTTAATTTTAGGCAGAACATTGAATTCTTAGCCTATTGATAGATGATATCATTTTTGCAATTATGTTTAATTCATGTTTGATGTAAGTGGAAAGAATGGCCTCAGGATTTTGATGTGTGTTCAAGGGAGGAAAAAAAGCCGGTAGTTTAAGTCAGTTACCAATACTGACTTTATTTTAAATATTGCTCCAGCAAGCTACTAAAATGAGGTTATTCAATCTTACCAAAAATCTTGAAGAGACTATTAATGTCCTGAGTTTTACAAATGAGAATGCACTATGCTCTCTTTGTTGTAATATAAAATGGCACGTTAACCAAAGAGTTTTCATTGGTTTTCTGTCCCTGAATCTTCATTTCTTAGTTTAGAATCTAAGTTTGGGCACATAATTGGACCTGGCTAATATTACTACTGTGATGATAGAAAACTAGAGTGTCTGCATACTGCCTTAGACCTGCACCTGAACTCAGTAAGTCAGTGTAGCTTTTAGTTTTGCATTCCTAACACCATCACTAGTAAAGACTTTAGAATGACATTAAACACCTAAGGTAGACTGGTCTTCTCTGCTTTCCTTCTATGTCTGGGACTCTATGCTTTGAAAAATTTTAATGTCCAAACAAATCAATTCATTTGTTTTTATTTCACACTTTATTAATTAGATGCATACAGACTTGCCAATCAGAGGCACTCAGCAGCTTGAGGTAATACCAGTTTTCTCTTGAAATTGATAAGACTCTGCCCCAAAGCAAAGTAACTTGACACTTAAGCTTCAGCAGCTTTATTATTGGTGAATGTGTTATTCCCTTAGGCCTTCTGAAATAATGAAAGTGGTTAATGGAGCCCTCATTACAACCTTCCATGGGTCCCCATGGGCTTATGCTGCCATGATAGGTGAACCTGAGCCAAAATATCTCTTCAGTGGGCATCTGGAGAGGCGAAGCAGTAAAAGCCATAAAATATGCCCATGACTACCTTATCCCATGATATGTTTTTAAGAGGATAGTCCATGTTAAATAGAAGAGTGCCATTGATCTTCTTGTGAACAATATAGATGGTTCTGGGAAATATAATGGAAGGATCCAAGTGTGCACATAGTCTTTCCTACAACCACCTCTATGAGTCTCAAGAGTCATGTGTTTTGGGAAACAATTATATGCTCTCTTTTCTCTCTCTCTCTCTCTCTCTCTCTCTCTCTTCCAATTTTGTTTATTGTTACTTTTCATTTTTGTCTTTTATTTGTTTGTGGCTTTTGACTCAAAATGTTACTATGTTGCTGAGCTGGCCTCTAACCCGGGGTCCTCCTGCCTCTATCTCTTGAGTAGCAGGCTATGGAGGCAAGCACCACCATACCCAGTGAGACAAATGCTTTTTTCTGTTTTTGCAAATTCATTCAAATAAGTTTTAGGATAAATATACCCAAACACAACATAAAGATAGAAAAATGACTAGAATAACAAAGTGATATTTAAGTGAAAAAAAAATCTTTTAGGAATAGGATATTTTTCATTGGTATAGATGCAATATATCAGATGATTACATTTGCAATGACCTTTGGTGGCCAGAAACATTTCATTTGGATTTCTGAGAAGTAAATTCATATTGGGTGTGGTTATAGAGGGTAATGCCATGCTGAATGGATATTCCAAAACTCTTATTGTAAGCTTCAAGGACATATGGCTGGGAACCTGAGATTACTCAGGGGCATTCTGTTATACAGCTTTAAAGGAAGTTGGTGCATTAATGGTTCCTCCACACTTCATTACTAGTTTTAGTATCACAGTAAATGGGATTAAGTTGGGTAGATTTATAAACTCTTTAAACTGAGATAAAAATGCCTAGCGAAGGGACACTAGGATAAAAAGTATATGTGTAACCATAAGTATTCTGCAGAAAGGAATTTTTTTAGTAAGAAATAATTCATTTTTTTTCAGACAGACATTATGAGCTTCAACAATTTAAGAATATACTTACTCATTAAGATTTGGTAGAATGAATTGATTCATGCTAAGATTGCATTACCATCAAAGTAAGCTATGAATTCATTACATCTATTAGATATGCAGCCTCTTATTTTATTCAATTCCAGATAACTAGCCTTTGGAATGTAATGGTGAAAAGAAATAGTAGTGAACTGAAAATCCATTTACCTGCTTTCAACAATGGGAAATAAGTCAGTATCTTCTTCCCTTTGGACAAGAACTCCAGAGCTTTATTCTTAAATGTAAGCTCATGTGACCCAGGTTCTCAATTGTAAGTTGAGAGTGATAGGCAGGATCTAAAACTCAAGGCTGGAGCTAGTAGCTTTTGCCTCTTTCCTCCCTCTTTCTCTGGCATGGCAGGTAGGAATACTGATTACAGAGTCTTCATACTGAACCAGGGTGAGACCTCTGCCATCTCAGTTCAATGATCTAGGCAGCTTTCCTGTCAACCTCATTACATACCATGAACTTGAAAGGAGATGTGGCTAGCCCTGGTAGTTCTTGATGGTCACTAGTGTTTAAATGTTCTGGATCAATAACTTTTCTACCATTGGGTAGATAACTAGATTCAACCAGACACGTGTGATAAATGAAGAAATAAAGAATTCATACTTGAGTAAGTGTACTGGCTGGTTTTGTATGTCAACTTGAATCAAGCTAGAGTCATCAGAGAAGAAGAAGCCTCAGTTGAGGAAAAGCCTCTATAAGATCCAGTTATAAGGCATTTTCTCAATTAGTAGGTTCTATAAGAAAGCAGGCTGAGCAAACCAGTAAGCAGCAACTCTCCATGGCCTCTGCATCAGTTCCTGCCTCTAGGATCCTGCCCTGTTTGAGTGCCTGTCCTGACTTCCTTCAGTGATGAACAGCAATACAGAAATGTAAGCCAAAGAAACCCTTTCCTCCCCAAGTTGCTTTTAAGCCATGATGATTCTTCACAGCAATAGAAACCCTGACTAAGACAGTAAGTATCACATACATTCTGCTGCATATATTGAATTTAATATCTGTATTCCTTTGATGAATAAGTCATAGTAGAAAAATTTTGACAATAATCCCCACTTGTTCATTTATCATCATTATGATTTTAAAGATTCTGAATCCACTATTCACTTTTTGTTAATCACTTGGCCTCTTATCCAATAACCTTAAAATAACATGATTCTTTATATCTAGTCTGTTTTCTTTCTTGATACAAAATTTGTTTCTAAGGTTTTTTTTTTTTTCTGTAGCCATCCATCCCTTGAAAACTTGATTTTATTCTGCTAAGAATTAGAAATTTCTAAGTGGAACATATCTGTTCATTGTCTTTTCTGGATTCTGTGTCATTGGAAGCATTGGGAGCTGAAGTTCATTGTAACATGTAAGCTGTGACTGTATCCCTTTCTAATTTTGGTCCTGTGTATGAGTAGGCCACCGTTACCCTGGACTCTTAGATATCATTAAAAGCCTTTTCAAAATCAAGATACATTCAGTTTATGGAATTTCACAATCAACTCTCACAGGAATTATCTAACAGAGCAACAATTTCTTAAACATATATTGGATTGGGCTTTGCTCCTTTTTTTCCTGTGTCTATCTTTTTCCTTTTTATTAAACAAGAAAGGGAGCTGCAGAGATGGCTCAGCATTACCAATTGAAGTAAGATATGAATTAGTTACATCTATGAGCTATGTAGCCTCTTATTTCGTGGAATTCCAGATAGATGGAATTGCTGATCTCGAAGAGGACCTGGGTTCATTTGTTATAACCCACATGAAAGCTCATAACCAACTGTGAGACGGGTAAGGCGGAAGCACTGGACCGTGCCTTAAGCAAACAATGAACTTGTGACATGCACAACAAGCACTCTGGCCAGAGGAAAACTGACCCATAAGCTCCAAACCGAAAAATGATGATGGGCAACGCAGAGCCAACTAAGAAACACCACGGCAGCTAGAAGTCAAAGCCCGCCAACAGCCCCACATATATCCCCAGCCTTTTGTTTAATAAGCAAGCTTGCTTATAATCAATCTCTTGGAGTCTGAGCCGCTGCCTCTGAGTCCTCTCACAGACTGCCCCCGGGTATCAGGGCCAGCGAGACCCCAGCTGCAGTGCCAGCAACATTCTGGCACCTAATGTGGATGGACCCCTACCTAGGTCTTGCCCTTTGGGTTCTTTTTAACTTCCCCTTTGGGGGCGTCTTTTTTCTTTATTTGCTGGCAGGCTTGCTGTCCTGATCCCTCACATGACTCACTGTGCTAATTTGCCCCCTCAGCTGTTCTTGGTGAGTTGACCCCTGTAGTTGAAGTTTTTCTGTGTCCCACCTGGTCCGGTATCAGGACAAATCTCTCTCACCCACCAGTCCTGCAGCCACTTGGACCCAAGTAAACACACAGACACTTATATTAATTAAACTGTATGGCCTAATGGCTCAGGCTTCTTGCTAGCTAGATCTTACATTTTTAAATTAACCCATTTCTATAAAACACTACCTTGCCACGTGGCTTGTGGCTTACTGGTATCTTTACATCTTGCGTCTCATGGCAGCACTGGCAGCGTCTCCTCACTCAGCCTTCCTGTTCCCAGAATTCTCCTCTCTGCTTGTCCCGCCTATACTTCCTGCCTGGCTACTGGCCGATTAGCATTTTACTTATCAATCAATCAGAGCAACACATTCACAGCATATGGAAAGACATCCCCAGTAGACCCCTCTTTATGTTTTATGGTTTCCTCCCCCAAGTGGTGAGTACTGGGGTCTTTTTCTCTATCTTTTCATTCATTCCCCCTGTTTGTTTTGTCTTTAGGGCATACTCTGTTTACTATTGATTTGCCCGACATTTCCACATAAGGGTTGGCCACCTGGGAAATGGGATCCAGAATTGACCCTCCAACCAGTCTTTTCTTTCCAGAGACACAGTGTGGGTATATGGCTGCTGCAGCCTAATGAACTGCCAGAAGGCCCCCACAAAGCACTCTCATTCGGCTCTACTCACATGCTCTTTCTTACTGCCCTGTCTTTGGGAGGAACCCCCCCCACGCCCACCCCCGCTCCCACCCTCACCCCCACCCCCGTCCCCACCCCCACCCCTCCACCCCCCCACCCACCAACTCTAAGCCAACTGATGTCTTTTGCCCAGGGTGACTTTCTGGGATTCACTGTGGTGATACTGTGTTCCCCAATATATCGTGCACCCTAATAAATTTATCTGGAGTCAGAGAACAGAACAGCCACTAGACAGACATAGAGGCCAGAAAATGGTGGCAGTCACACCTTTAATCCTAGCATTCCAGAGGCAGAGATCTGCCTGGATCTCTGTGAGTCCAAGACCACACTGGAAACAGTCAGGTGTGGTAACAAGAGCCTTTAATCCCAGGAAGTGATGGCAGAAAGCAGAAAGGTATGTAAGGCTTGAAGACCAGAAACTAGAAGCTTTTGGCTGGTTAAGCTTTTAGGCCTTAGAGCAACAAACAGTTCAGCTGAGATTCATTCTGGATGAAGACTCAGAGGCTTCCAGTCTGAGGAAACAGAATCAGCTGAGGAACTGGCAAGGTGAGGTGGCTGTGACTTGTTCTGCTTCTCTGATCTTCTAGCATTCACCCCAATACCTGGCTCCCAGATCTGTTTTTTATTAATAAGACCTGTTAAGATTCGTGCTACAATTGACTCAAAGGCTCTTTGTTCTCTGGGGGAGGGGGGTACTGACAGCCCTATGGGGTGTAGAGGATGGCCTTTTGTTTATCTTTCCCTCTCCTTTGCAAACTGGTAATGTGACCACCAGTTAAAAGCCGATAGGGTGGTGGCTGGTTTCTGAAACTCAAGGCCAGGTTTTTTATTATCCAGTTGCTGTAAATCCCCACCCTCACAACCCCTCCCCAGGAAGTCGGGAACATTTGCTCTGTGGATTATTGACTTCTTTAGTTTGTTTGCCCCTGCCTATTGTACCTTTGTTATGGGAAACTTCCCTTCTGCCACCAGGGCTCCCCAAGTCATGGCCCTTAAAGCTCTACTTCTGACTAGGGACTTTAGGGTCAAAACTTCCCTGGAAAAATTTTGGAATGAGGCTTCCGTTATTGCACCCTGGATATCACCTGAAAACATCTGGGACCCATCCATCAATATGGATGAGGGTCCATTTTTTTAATTAGGAAATGGGAAGTGCAGGAAGGGAAATTCCCCCATGCAGCCTTTGTCCCAATCCTTTTAGAAATTATAGCATGTATAAAATCAGGTACTACAGAGGATGTCCTCTGGTTCTTTAATGACCATTGTGCAGAACAAAAATCCTCCTCATATTCCCTCACCTCTCCACCACCTTATGAGGAGTATATCTCCAATGGGGAAGAGAATACTCCACAACCAGATCCACCTCCCCTCAAGAAACCACAGAGGAAATCTGTCCCTAAGGACGATGAAACAAGATATACTGTTTATTCCTGGGGAGACATACAGGATACCCCCACCCTCTGCTCCCCATTGCCTGTCAGGGATAACTGAGACCACCACGCTGGACACTCCTCAGCTTAAAGTCTCGGGTTATCACCCAACTAATCATTTTGCATTTCCAGTTAACGTTGGTGCCAACACAGCAGCTCAGTCATGGTTTCCTACCCCTCTAGCCGATCTTTCCTTGATCTGTAAGGTTGCCAACGAGTCAGGCCCTGACTCCCCCTATTTTGAGCAAGTACTGCGAGAATGGGTGATGCACCTTCAAACCTATTATGATTGGTATCATCTGATGAAAGCAGTGCTTGGACCCATTGTTTTTATTAACTGGCGGGTGGCCTATGATGAGCAAGCTGAAGCACAGGCATGACTCAGTATTCAATATAATATTGCTATTTTTCTAGACATGCTGACCGGCTGGGGCCAGTATGTTAATTCTGTGACTCAGGCCTAAATTGGCCTGCATGACTATTTTCAGCTGGTCTCTGAACTTGCATTTAAAGCCCTGAAATCCTGTACTTCTCAGGATCCAACTGTCTACTTTCATAATCTTATACAGCAGCCCAGGGAATTGTTTACTGACTTCTTAGCCTGAGTCAATGAAGTAGTGGAGAAATGGTAGATCGTGGCCCAACCAGGAAGATAATCATTTAACAGTTAATGTGGGAAGGCCTTAATGCCCCTACCCACAATGCAGTCGTGCCAGTGTGTAATGAAGACATCATAAATGGGTGATTGCTACTCACAATCTCAACCCTCAGGCAGGGCCCATAGCAGCCCTTACTGCCCCTCTCAATGCACTACAAGCTTCCAAAGATAATGATCATGGGCCATCCTCTCCCAACCCACCTGACTGTTCTTGCTGGGGATGTTGTCCTAAAACTCAACCCAAGACTTAATGCCCCAGATGCCAAAAGCATTTTCATTGGGCACATGATTGTAGAAGCTCTCAAGGAGGAACTCTTCCTTTGCTGAAAGTACTGCTACTGATTCTGCCAATGATTGTTCATGCTGAAGATCTTTGGGCATTTGTCCCTGCTCTGCCTATCCCAATGCCTGTTGCCGTAACTGCCCCTTCTTTCGCAGGAATTTATACAACTAACAAAATCTTGGGCCTTCTTTATACCCAGTTTCAAGGTTCTTTTAATTATTCATTTGGATTCTTTGATTTAGCAGATATCCTTTGCTTTGATGCACACCATAGGGTGAATGCTTCTGGGTGCATCCCTTTCTCCTCTTACATTACAGGAGATTTTTAAGGGACAACAGAGGTAATTGGAAAACAGACCAGATTTATGCAAGGTATCAAAATAACAGGCCCCACTGTTGAGGAAAAAGGAAAAAAAGAAAAAAAATTACTGAAGGCATTCATCACCATTTGATTCTTTGTTTAAGTTCGGGAGAATATACCACCAAGATTGAAATACCTATTAATTGGGATCATTGCCTTCCTAATTTTGTACCCCATCCCCTTTACAGAAAGGCTAACATGGGGCTTTGGATCCAGACACCAGAGGACTGTGAGATTTCACTATCTATGAACTGTAGCACATCAAAAACTATTGATGTTTACCTCATTATATGAGTAAAAAAGGCCAGAATTGTTTTGGGGGCCTGGCCTCTATGTGGCCTCCACGCCTGCATGGATTTAAGGCCCTTTCTGTTTATAAGAATTATAATTTTTCAATAGAAATTATACCCTTTTATTTTATGATAATATCTCTGCTCCTGACAGAGTTACACATGATCCCAATGTTATTATGCGAAACCATTTTGCCCTTTCTGCCACCCCTGTATGCATAAAGACACCCTTTCTCTTTATCTTAACCAATTCCTCTATGCCAATACTGAATTGCACTCAAGACCTTTATAAGCTGGGACCCTGCTGGGCTTTCTTTTGGGTACCTTTGACCAATGTAACACATTTCCATAGGGTAGACTTGATGGAACAAACTAGAATAAAAAGAGACTTTGAAATAACAGCAGCCATAGCAGCTGCTATTCTGCTTGCTGTGGCAGGTGGGGTAGTAGCCCCAGCCTCCCTGGTTCAAATGGGAGCCACTACCTCTACATTTAGTATGGCCATAGAAGAATCAGCCTTAGCCTTAACCACTCAACAGCTGATTAATTCACATTTCCATTCAGCTACACTCAATTTACAACAACTAGATTTATTGTATGAAGAAGTTCAGACATCAAGATGGCTGGTAAGAGGAAACTGTGATCCCCCATTCTCCTCCTTATGTTTAACCCCTTACCCAGTCTTGTATATAACACATGCCAGGAGTTAGTTGGGACTGTTGGGACTGTGGAGCAAACAGTTCTTAAACTTTACGGCACAACTCTCTAATAAAATTTTAAGGATGAATTCCATGCATGTGAAACCACTGGAGGTGTCTACAACATTCTTTGCTCAAATTTGGGATATAAAATCAATCCTTGATCCTTCAAAAATTATAGCATGGGAAATGATAGGGGGAATGGTAATCTTAAAAATACTGTTGTTTAAGTGTTTCCTACAGTATGTTTCCCAGCCGCACCATATCAAGAAAATGACCTTGCATGTGCTAATGGCTCTGAAACACCCTGATCAGGGTCCTCCTAAGGAAGTAATAGTAGCCTGGTTCATGGAAATTCATGATGCCTCTGATGTCTCTGTCTAATGCTCTGGCACCCTAGGGTACTCTCTAGGGACCCACCCTTCCAGGGCTGGTAGTCAAAGACAGGTAAGAGCCTGTCAAATAGGCAATCCTAAGACAGACACAGTCCAAATGCTGGGGTGTCCCAGAGGTGGGAAAAACAAGATTAGAGTAAAGAACTCTAATTCCCACTAGCAGCCACAAAATAAAATAAAAAGGGTGATATGAGGTAGGTAAGGCCTAAGCACCGGGCCACGCCTTAAGCAAACAATGAGCTGTGACATGTATAACAAGTGCTCTGGCCAGAGGAAACCTGACCCATAAGCTCCAAACTGAAAAATGATGATGTACAACCCAGAGCCAACCAAGAAACACCATGACAGCTAGAAGCAAAAGCCCGCTAACAGCCCCACATATATCCCCAGCGTTTTGTTTAATAAACAAGCTTGTTTACCATCTCCCGGAGTCTGAGCCGCTGCCTCTGTGTCCTCTCACAGACTGCCCCCGGGTATCAGGGTTAGTGAGACTCCAGTTGTATAACACAATTATAACTCAAGAAATAGAGGATTTGAGGCCTTCTTTTTGGCCTCTGTGGGCACTAGGGATGCATGTGGTGTATATACATATCTATAGGAAAAAGAATACACAGAAAAATAATAACCTTTAAAAATTACAGGAGAAGAAAGAGAAACCTGACTAATCTAGTTTGGATTGTATTGTTGTTACATATTTGAATAGTACTTTACATTAGTTTCACATTTTGTGATTTTTTGAGTCCTTTGACCAGTGAGTCATTGAGAAAATATGGCCTTGTGAATAGCATTAGGAGTCATTATTTATTAGACACATTGGCATCCTCTGACTCTGAAAACAATGACTACTTGTTCTATTCCCCTATAATGAAAGTTTCAACCCTTGTAAAATGGGTGTATTATTACTAATATTGTTTGTGTATTTGTAAAATTGAATCCAAAGTTATTGCCTTCAACTTTCAAGAGAAGAAAGCCATGAGAGGCATGTGCAGTGTTAGGCCTGTGCTTCTCACCCTCCACCTCTTTCTAATAAAGACAAACAATTTAATAACAAGACATTGTCTTTTTACAAAAAGAGTGACTAAATGTTAGCCAAAGATGTAGGTTACATTTTGTCTTGATAAGGATTACTATTGATGTGATGAAACACCTTGACCAAAAGCAACTTGGGGAGGAAAGGGTTTATTTTGCTATACTTTCACATTAATGTTCATCATCAAAGGAAGTAAAGTCAGGACAAGAACCCACATAGGGCAGGAACCTGGAGGCAGGAGCTGATGCAGAGGCCTTGGAGGGGTGCTGCTCACTGGCTTGTTCCTTATGGCTTGCTCAGCCTGCTTCATGCACCCAGGACCACCCATATAGGGGTGGCACCACTCACAATGGGCTGAGTCAATCATCAACAACTAATTAAGAAAAATGCCCTATAGGCATGACTACAGCAGGATCTTTTGGAGGTATTTTCTCAGTTCAGGTTCACTCCACTATAGCTTGTGCCAAGTTGATATAAAAGTAGCTAGCACAGATTCCAAATGTATTTGACATTTGTGTTATCCAGTTGGGTTTCTTGGAGTAATGTTAGGTTGTATTTTACTGTTTAAGAAAATGAAACAAGCAAAAAAGAATATTAAATGCTGAAAATGTAGCAAGTTAGCAGTTCTAAATCATCACCCCTAAAGGCAATTAAAAATTATTAATAATTAAGGAAAACAGAATTTATTTTGCCAATAAATAAATATATATTTTAACTTGTGAGAAATATAAGCAAATATATTATTAGTAGTTAACACATAGCACATTAGATAATATTGCAATTGTTTATAAAATTTTGTTTTCTACTCTATATTTGCAGTGGAACAATTAAGAAATTAATCAGTCAGATTTGACAATGCTAAGTATCAGTTTTAGTAAAAATCGGGTCTAAAGCTTATGGCTCCAGTTTCCTCACTGAGAAACGTTCTTGTGATGATTCCCAGGAAGATAAAACAACAACAACAAAACAAAAAAAAAAAAAAGGGAAAGAAAAAGAAAGAAGAAAACCTACCTTAATAATAAACAAAATAGCAATATAAGTTTTTATGGAACTTTAATTCTCAAAAGTATCCCAGAATGCTTATAAACTATTATTTAAACTATACACAAAGACTGCTGATGCACGGCTGCACACTGGAGTAGAAATATCAGTTGGATAACTTGTTTCTGCCCTGAAAGGGGTGCGGTCTGCATGACCTAATTGGGCTCTTCTGGCTCTGAGTTTTTCAGTGCTGTGTGGGTGGAATTCCTGGGCTGTGGTATTGTGAAAGGCAAGGCTGTATTGTGGTAGAAGGTGGGAAGTACGGGAGAGTGTAGTGGTGGGAAGCAAGGCATGGGAAATGGAAGGAGGATGTTCCAGTCCCCAGGTGGTGGTGATTACAACATCATTACCCGTGGTCAGAGCTCTTTGCCCTTGGGGTACATTAACTTTCCCAGGTGTTGTGTGAAAGAAGTGCCTTGGATTGCCAAATGAAAAATTCTCTTATGGAATATTTTTGTTTTTGCTGGAAAAAATATAGTAACAGATGAGATTGCTTCACATAGAGAATCACAGAATGGGATGGGCCTGAGAGATTTTCCAATAAAAAATGCATTTTATCTTTAAGAAAAGCATGGATCACAGAAGGCCTTGCTTAGGGCATTGCCATAGGGCAACCTTAGAACCATCTGGTTTTCTGGGATGTAGTGGTTCACCCAGTGCATCTTCTGTGCTTTCTACAGTTGTATTGGCAGAGATGGACTACCATCCAAAAGAGCTCCTTCTGAGGTTACAGTCTCTCCTAGGAGCATTTGTTCAAAATATTCAGGCTTTCATTTCCTTTATGTACATTTAGTGAGTGTCAGTTATGTGCCAGGGTTTAAGCAGAGTGTCTGAATATGAAGCATGTATGTGTCACGTTTTAATCCATTTAGTGCCCAGCCTATGAAGCAGAAACTGATTTTTCCTATAGGTATGGGAAAAGAGAGGGAGGGAACAATGGGAGAGGGAGAGAGAGAAGGAGGGGGAAGGGAGGGAGGGAGGGAGAGAGAGAGAGAGAGAGAGAGAGA
>CABHPR010138970.1:0-15797 GCA_902168415.1 Peromyscus melanophrys | reverse complement strand
GAGAGAGAGAGAGAGAGAGAGAGAGAGAGAGAGAGAGAGAGAGAGAGGATATGGCTCCTTTAAGCATTTCTGCCCGGTGGTGAGCCCTTTAGCAGCCAGTATGTTAAGTAGGAACAAAAAACTAAGTAAAAATGCCTGCTGCTTTGTAAACATTGGCATTTTAGAGCTCTAGGAAGGTTAAATGTAGTTCTTGGTCATGTAACTCCATCTGGGCTGTGAGCTTTAGGCTTGACTTTCATGACTGAAGAAGCAGGAAGAGCCCACTGCCAAAGCTGAGGGCAGAGGTCCACGCTGCATAGCAGTTTAAAGTTTGAGCGTGCCATCAAAGAAGGCTAAAAGATACACAGTAAAGCAGATTCAGACAGATAAAAAAATCTCTGAAAAGGTTCCAGTGTGTTTTACAATGTGCGTAGGCTTAAGAAAGAAAGAAAAAGGGTATGGGCAGTCATATAAAGAAATAAAGAGCTTAAAAATAATGAAGTCTTTAAAGAGAGAAGTAACATAATAAAAAAAAAGTATAAGCCATGTAGAGATGGAAAATACACAGGGAGTCTGGATCCTGTATGTGATTGTGTTGATTTTGAATGTTTTGAATGTTGACAAGCAAACAATAGCAGCTAAGAGACATGGGATTGAAAGGACTGTTGAAATAAATCATCATACATACTTTAGGAATGCCTTAAGTTTACAAATGAAATCAAATGTATTTTTCAAATGGAAATCAAAAATGCTTTGGAGTTTTGTTCTCACAGGAGACAAGAGGCTATGGATTCCTTCAGGAATAATATGGATCAGGTTTGATCGGGGATGACCTCCCGAATCTTGACAGTGATATCTATTAACAAAGGTTACTGCTGGTCTTCCTAGGACTTGGTCACTATCTCAAAATTTCTCAAGGACTCCTAAAGATGCCTTCACCCACAACCAGCCAGAAACAGTCTGGAGAAAACTATATTCACATTCCTAAGTGATGGGGTGGGTGGTCTTTGGTTATTTGGTGGATTATCGATGTTTGTAATAATTTAGAGAAATATAAGAATATAGGATAAAAAGACAACTATTAAACTCAGATATTTTGTATTGGCATGGATTTTGGAATATTGATACATATTTAAAGTTATTTTTGTTACACTGTACATATGTTCTTAGTCTTGTTTAAAGGATTTTTGTATATTGATAAAAATTTAAGATTATTTTTGTTACAACATATTGTATGTATGTTGCTATTTTTGTTTGGGGTATTATGCCTATGCAGTTCATTTGGAAATGTGGGATGAAGTTCTAGTTTTTGAAAACATAAGTTAGTGATTAGTCATTTATAACAATCAAAATTGTAGATGTGTTAGGTATGCTTTCCAGATTATATAGAGATGTATTTTAGATAGATGGTCTTCAAATCTTTTAAAGACCTACAGAATATGGAATTTAAAATGTTTTGTTAACTTAGGGCTTTTCATGACAATGAGACACATTTGCTCTTGGCAGCACCAATTTACTTTAGAGATGATGGGTATCGAAGGAACTCATATGTATATTGCTTTCATTGTGGCAAGGCTATCATTTGGGCAAGAAGCTGCTCTTGCCTGGACTGCTTGATAATGTGTTGTATAAACTGAACATGCAGGACCCACAGGAAAAGGACTGAAGAACTTGGCCAAAACAAGGTGGGATGATCCTTTGGGGTTCCCTGCTTCACAGAAGAAAGTGCCAGACATTCTGCAGGACACAGAAGAAAGTGACTGACAAACTTTGCCAATAGAGCTGGGACAGGCTTTCAAGTTTCCTGCTTCATTGAAAAGTCTACCAGATACTTTGGTCCTGTAGACTGAAGATGGATGCCCTTATATTGCAGAGGAACTTTGAGTGACTGTCCAGGCAGTCAGATGTCTCTGTCATTTCTAGAGTTTTTGGAAGTTGTTTGCAATGCACTTTTTGCTTACTTAAATAATATTACATCCTTTTGGGACCTTTGATTGAGTTGAAGACTAGATAGTTATAGTTGCAGTTTTCCTTAAATATGATAGAAAGTAAATTAGGTATAAAATTTTGGATTTACTATGACAGGATAGATTATGGAGTATTTTCTTTAAATTTACTATACAGAATGAATTGGAATTCAGTACATTGTGAATGTAATCTTTACTTGATAATTGTTTTTATTGTATACTGTCTTACTATTTTAAAGTTAAAAACTTTCATTTTTGTTTACGAACAAAAAGGGGGAAATGTTGGGGAATATTATTTTAAAAGTGTTACTTTCAGCCAGGCGATGGTGGCGCACGCCTTTAATCCCAGCACTCGGGAGGCAGAGCCAGGTAGATCTCTGTGAGTTCAAGGCCAGCCTGGGCTACCAAGTGAGCTCCAGGAAAGGTGCAAAGCTACACAGAGAAACCCTGTCTCGAAAAACCAAAAAAAAAAAAAAAAAAAAAAAGTGTTACTTTCGTTTATGTTGCATTTGTTTAACTCTGTGAAGCTATGTTACTGTGCCTGTCTAAAACATCTGATGGTCTAATAAAGAGCTCAATGGCCAATGGTGAGGAAGGAGAAAGGACAGGTTGGGCTGGCAGGCAGAGACAGGAAATAGAAGGTGAAATATAAGAGAACAAAAGAAGTAGCCAGAGAAGGAGGAGGATATCAGGGGCCAGCCACCCAGCTACACCATCAGCAATAGAGTAAGAAAGAAAGGTATACAGAAATAGAGAAAGATAAAGGCCCAGAGGCAAAAGACAGATGGGTTAATTGAAGTTAAGGAAAGCTGGAAAGCAGCAAGACAAACTAAGGCCAAGCATTTATGATTAAGTATAAGCCTCATGTGTGATTTATTAGGTAGCTTGGTGGCGGGACCCTCAAAAGAGCAAAAACAAACAACAACAGAAGATGGTGTCCAAAGAGACAAACAGAGCTAGAATTTGTATCTGAAAATTATATTTTGGTAGCAGTACAGAAAATGGCATTGAGTATAAATTGGTAATTTTGACCACAGGTTGCTACCACAGCACAAGACAAAGAGACTGTGAGATGGTTTGGGATGATAGAAAAAAAGGAAAGGATAGGAAGTTGTCAAGAAATGTTTATTTGTCATGAAGTAGATATGGTGAGATTTAAGGGAAGACATTCTACAGAATGTCCCCATTTCAGTGATGTAACATTGATGTTCTGTGGTGCCCTTCAGGGGAGAATGAAGTGCCAAGAAAGAAGGCCCAGACAGAAAGGTCATTATGATTCCTTTCACATATTAACTTTGGAATTATCAAATGAAAATAATCATAAAGCAGTGTAATCCAAGGCTGATGCTATGGGAGAGACCTGGAAAATAGGATACAAATGTGTAGTCTTTGCATGTGTTTAGTATGGAAAGACATGAACAATGAACAAGAAACCTATGGAAACTGTAGAAGAAAAGAGACATAAACTACCCAGGAAATGGCAGCAGTAAAATAATGAGGAGGCTGCAGTTGAAACCCAAGCCAAGGTCCATGGCGGTAGGAAGGGGGAGTCTTGTGTCAATAAAGTTAAGGGAAAAGAATACATCACAATGAAAATAATACACATGATACAAGATATGACAATAATACCCATAATGTACTCTGTCTCCAGGGAGAACTGAATGTTTTCCTCACTTCTCCATTGGTTTTATTTGTAGTTCTTATGTGCATTTAAGAATCCCAATCCCACAATTCTAACGTGAGGCAGACAAATAGAAAGTGTTATGTAGTTTGTGAAATAACAAGACTAATGGTGATTATTAGGTCCTGGTGCCACAAACTAGCATGACAGGTTTTACCTTTCAAGAATCTCCCTTAGTTTGCAACTGTACATTTGCAGACTTTTCTTATGTCTTTCTTAAGAATCCTCAACAACACGGAGTCTGTTGTATGATATTTTGTTTGTTTTCTGACAAATAAAGCTTGCCTGGAGATCAGAGAAGCAGAGCAGCAGCCACTAGAGACTTCTTACCTATACAAAATCTCCCTGCCACATGGGGCTGAAATCCTGTCTCCACCCACCTTATCTTCCTATCTCCGCCTCCCTAGTGCTGGGATTAAAGGTGTACATCACCGCCATGCAGCTCTGTTTCTCTTTTAGATTGCTTCAATCTTGTATAGCCATGGTGGCCTTGAACTCCTGATCTTCCTACTTCCTCCTCCCAAGTGCTGGGATTAAAGATGTGTGCCACCATTGCCTGGCTCCTGTGGTTAACTAGTGGCTAACTCCACCCTCTGATCTTCAGGCAAGCTTTATTAGTCAGAACACAAACAAAATATCACACAACAGGAGTCAACCTTCATGCCACAAGAGGTTCAATGACATTTTCTTCCCTCCTAGTTTTTGTTTTCTTTAGATACAACTTCTTGTTGTTCCCTGGGTACAGCACTGGCTGTACCTCTCTGCTGCTGAGGTTTTGTCTTTGGGGGAACCCAAAGGAAGAGAGGTTTCTGTGAGATTCTGAAGGATGCCTCTCAAACATGGAGTGCAATTTGGTAACATTAAATTGTTAAGTTGTTGGACACCTTTTGATGTATCTGTAAGGACATTGGGCAGGATTACTAAGGGAGAAAGATCTACCCATAACATGGGTGGCACTGTTCCACAGGCCATGAGCCTGATGGAATATAGGGAAAAGAAGGAAGTTCCGAGGATGGATGTATTTTCTTTCTGCTTCATAGCCATCAGTATGTGAGCTTGTCTGTTCTACCCCACCCTTAACATGTCACAGTGAACCCCTCAACTAACATAAATGATCTACCACACACTCAAAATGACAACATGATCCCCTCAACTAACATAAATCTTCCCTCCTTTAAGCTATTTCACTTGGATTTTTATTATTGTGCAGGAAGTCATATTATCCAATGTCAGATTCCTTCCAGTTTTTATACCAAGCAAATGATAATTTATAAATAAGTACTCTAGTATAATAGAAACTTAGTTACTTATAGGAAGTATTGTGGAGAAATAATTCTATTGATATTAAACACAAAATCATTTGCTGAAGTACATATTTCATTTATTTTTTATTTTGGTTAAGTAATTTTATTTTTAACACATTTTAATTAAAATAGAATAATATAACTTTGCACCTTCCCTTTCCTCCCACCCACTTACCCTCTCTCAGACCCTTCCTATGCATCTCCACTCTCAAACTGATAGCCTCTTTTTCTTTGATTATTTTTGTTACGTGTGTGTGTGTGTGTGTGTGTGTGTGTGTGTGCATGTATGCACAATTATATAAATGCAATCTGCTGTATCCATTTTTGTTGTTTGTGTGTATATGATTCCAAGGCTGACCACATGTATTGGATAACCAATAAGAGACTCATCTGGGGGAGAGACTAATTCTCTCTCTCTAAGCAGTCTTTAATTGCTACAGTTCTTCGCTAGGGGTGGGACCCTGAGAAATTTTCTTCATTGAGCATTAGCATGTTTACTGACATTGCCATTGTTCTGGTCTTGTTTATGCAGCCATTTCTGGGAAAGGCTGTTTTATAGCAGACTTCCTGGTGTGCCTTTTAGAGGTTGAAGGTAAGCCTATTGCCAAAGGGGCTGCACCCTGCACACTTAGGACACAGGATTCAGATGTTTTGATCTGAGTCTAACCTCAAAGCATCCTTCCTGTAATCTAGCTTTCATAATACCAGGCAATACTACACAAACTACTAAAGGAGAGAAGCAATTAATATTTCTACCCAGCTGTAACACCTGTAAACCACAGTGACCAACATGATGAGATATCCATAAGGTACAGCAAGTGTCACTCACATGTTGCTAGTTACTAACAGCTGTCTACGTGGACTTAAGGCCTACTCAATAGGAGGGAAACCATGCACTGTACTAGAAACCTAGACATCTTTCCAGGGCTAGTGAGGTCATGAATCTTAGAAGAGAATCTACTACTGCTACTCTGCTAGACCAGTATAATTCTTTACTACATTCTAAATTATATCCTTATACCCACAGATTTGTGTAGCTACCAGCCCTCATGAAAGAAGCTTCTCTTTATAGCAAATGGAGACCATCACAGAAAAACCACAATAAGACACAATGCAGAGGACAGTGGATCATGGGGATCCCAGCCCACTGGAAATATCTACAGCATAGCTTTTGTACCTTTGGCTTGGGGAATGTTGAAGAAGATGGGGTAAAAAGACTTCAAGACTGAGAATATTTCCATAACTTTTTTTTAAATATTGGACTACACTTTTGTTATATTAGTGTTGTATAGATTTTAATTTTCTTCACTGCTAGGCCTTTTACTTGGAAATCTGCTTTGCTGTTTTATGTAATTATAATACTTAGTTCTAGTTTAAAAAGACATTAATGTTAATATTATATACACATGTATATTTCTGTTTCTATTAGAGAAATAGAAAGTGTTTTTCTTCTGCTATTCCTTCAATCCATTAATCGTAATACTATATATGCTATTAATTATGCTTAAATATAGTTTGCTTCTATACTTTGTGAATCTCCAGTAACTTAAGACTCAAATTATTTGTCTCCCATGTAGACATTTTGATTACTAAAATAGTTCTAAAGCTTAGAGAAGGAATAGTAATAGAAGATTAAAGCTATGAATCACCTTTTGATTAAATGCTCAGTTATATTTGTTTTTGAATCTTCTCTCACAGAGTAACTGTAAGTCTCATTCCAATTTGTAGATGTTAACTTCATATGACTCAACATAACTCGAAGAATATCCATATATTCATTTGGCTCGTAGTTGGAATTTAATGTTGACATGGGTGCTTGTGTTGATGTGGTGGTAATGTGTTCCCCAAAATATTGTGCACCCTAGTAAATTTATCTTGGGTCAGAGAACAAACAGCCACTAGATATAAAGGCTAGAAAATGGTGGCACTCACACCTTTAATCCTAGCATTCCAGAGACAGAACCCCCTCTGGATCTCTGTGAGTTCAAGGCCACATTGGAAACAGCCAGGCATGGATGGTGACACACGCCTTTAATCCCAAGAAGTGAGCCTTTAATCCCAGGGAGTGATGGCAAAAACAGAAAGATATATAAGGTGTGAAGACCAGAAACTAGAAGCTTTTGGCTGGTTAAGGATTCAGGCTTGTGAGCAGGAGTTCAGCTGAGAGCCATTGGGATGAGGACACAGAAGCTTTCAGACTGAGGAAACAGAATCAGCTGAGAAACTGACAAGGTGAGGTAGCTGTGGCTTGTTCTGGTTCTCTGACCTTCCAGTTCACCCCAATACCTGGCTCAGGTTTGATTTTATTAATAAGAACTTTTAAGATTCCTGCTACATGTTGACAATAATTTTCCTTGGTTGTGAAGCCCCAAGAGAAAAGGCCTTGGGGAAAAAAGGGTCAGTATCAATCAAGTAGACAGTGACTTCTAACAGCACTATCCTCTCTGTGTTGAGTATAACTTTTTTGGCAGTCATGGTGATTGAACCTTGTGTGTGTTGGGTAAGTACTTACCAGCTGAACTACATCCGTGTGACACATTCTTGTATTTACATGTTCACTCATCTCCATCTTCATTGGGATAACTTCTACTTATGAATTTTGATAGCCATAACAGATAGAGAAATACAAAGATGTATATTAAAATATATATTCACCTAGATAATTGTATTTGACTTTTAAAATGTCTTTTGGTGCATATGAAGGAGTAAGGCATATCTTCATTTAATCTAAAAAATTATGTTAATTACGCAGGCTGAAAGAGCTGGAATAGGAAAGACAGAAGCAGGATTTCTGATGCTGTTGCCACACACCCCATGTTAACTGTTCCTTCCTAGGTCTTCTCCTCAGCTTATCTTCTCAGCTAGTTCATTTTTCATATTTCCTTTTGCATCCTGTTTTCCTTCGCCAGTCTCAACTGAAGGCAAAATATGTTTGGGGAGGTCCTTGCAGTAACTGCGTTCTTTGCTTTTTTTTATTCAAGTTGACATTACATCTGATCTTGCTGTGATAGTTAACGTCATGTATTGAATCAGTGAAGCTATAGTTTCCAGGTGCTGAAGCAACTAATAACATATTTACTATTACAGTGTCATTAATATCTGCATTTGTTTGAATTTTAAACAAGAGACATTACCCTTCATAACACGATGGGGTCTCATCCAATCAGCTCCAGGCCTGAAATCTGATTTTCTGAAAGCATTCTGTCCCACCAACTTCTGCCTGTCTCGAGCTGCTGGCCTGCCCCGTGGCCTCCTGACTTGCTAGTTCCTATGTCTGAGTCAATTACTTAAAGAATGTTTTGATATATGCTTATACCTAGGTTTTAAATACTTTCCCCATTTGGCTTTTGAACATTTCTAATTCTTAGGTCACTGGGCAATTTTAATTACTTACTGGAATTCTCCTAGAACATCTTAAAACTCAAATTTAAGCTGGTTATATTTTAACTCTAGATTTGTTTCAAGCTCCCTTTGTTCTTGTGTTTTCTTTCTTGATAATTCATACTTCATTATTATCAGTGACTCCTTACTCTAAAATTTATTTTACTGTATGTATTCAACTGAACACCACATTGTTTACGTTCTTTCCCTGACTAAATATATGGTCATCTGCTCATCTCCTGAGACTCTTCAACCTGATTTATTCATTTACTAAATATTTATTAAATATATAGTCTGTGTCAGTCATGATCCCAAGTATCCAGGATACTCTAACAAAAACTTTAAAAATGTGCATTTATAAGGACTGCGTTGCAGAAAAGTAAGATAAATAATTAGTAACTAACATAGTAAATACAGATATATTTATGCATATCAGAAGATATAGTTTTATTATTTGGAAGACATAAACTTTGAAAGTACCACAGAAATTAGGCAATTCAACACACGTTTAATAAACATCTATTGAACGATTATTTGACTGAGTGCTTTAGACCCTGGTTTATCTTGGTTCAATTTAATAGAAGAAATAAGTTATATTTAAATAAGGATTAAATTAATGATTTGTTTTAGATTGGTGAAAAATTTTCTTCTGATTTGGTTTTTGTCTTTGGTAGAGTGGGTAGTTTCAGAGGATGCTGGCAGCTTACCAAGTCAGTATTTTAAAAGTATAATATGTTTACTTCTTCCCTACCTGCCTACCTTCTTCCCTCCTCTCTCCTTCCCTCCATACCACTCTTCTTCCTTCCCTGTCTCTCTCCCTCCTCCCTGTCATTTCTTTAGCAAGCAACTATGATCCATGAACTATGTTGGACACTAGAGTTACAAGGTTTATTAATAATAAGGCATTGAGGTTAAGCTCTCACATTTAAACAAGGAGAAAGACATGTTAAAAATGGAGTGGGTACAGTAAAAATGAGCCAGTACAGCTCATTATTAAGTGCCTGCCTGCCTGATATTCATGAGGCCTTAGATTTGCTTCCCAAAGCTGCAAAAATATAAATAGAATCAGTCAATCATCAATCAATCAATCAATCAACCAATCAACCAATCAGCTGTTTTTAATCATGGCAAGACATGAGAGTCCAGTGGATGAGGGTGCTGGACTAGAGTTTTATATTCAGCAGGAAAACCAACCCAGTCCATTTCTGGGAACCTCAGTCTTATTTGGCTATATTCTCAGCAGGAAAGCCAAGTTAGCCTGTTTCTGGGATCCCCAGATATTTGGAAAGGCAGAGCTGATACCTGGATTGACAGTAAGGATTTGCATGAAAAGAAATTAGTTACTGTTTATAATCTGCATAGAATTTACCTAGCATACAGTGCTTCCTTATTAATTATTTACTTTAAAACTTCAGTGACTTACAGTAAAACAAGAGGAATATATCCAGGGATTATGGATGCCTATGTATAGCAGGGTTAAAAGTTATGGGTTGTTGATTTATTATTTGTAAGTTGAGAAGTAAGATCAGATTCCCAGAGTCGAGGCGATATCCAGTGAGCGCTCCAGAAGTGAGATTGGGAATAGCTCCGGGTGGCCAATACACGGTGGGCATGCTAAAGGACCAACTGTAGACTTGAAACTCTGCAATATTATAGCTTGAATCATAGAGAGAGAAATGGCAAAATATGTGAAAAATACATACGGTAGCAAAACCAACTGGCTGAAAACCTTGAAAAAATAAAGACTGGAATTTTTAGTGCAGTGGTTAATGTTAGCATTATTATGTTAGCTCTAGTATGGTTCATTATTTATCACAAATGGCCTTAGCACCTTAAATAATGACTATTAACTTTAGAGTGGAAAATATTGTTTGGGATGTGCAAAACATGAAAGTTTTAATTAAAAATCGTAATATACTTGTAAGTTTTAGTAGATTTGCAGTTTTATTACATTTTATTTTAGGTTTTTCTACAAAATATGATGCTTTCTTACCTAGAAAATGAACTTAATATTAGGCTTACCAGGTATATTTTCATAATATTAATTTAAATTTTGGTTATATTTTCTAAGTATAGAGTTTCATATGCTTAACAAAATTTCCCAGGGGATTGTTGAGTTCATGAGTAGTTTTATGGAAAGCAGAGACATGAACGTTAATTTCAAAGGTTATATTATATATTATATTAATTCCCATTTTCAATGTAAGATAGGAAAATATATTTTTCTAAGAATAAAAGATGAGTCAGATACTTCTAGATATTAAAGAATCTGAACATACAAACATACACACACATAGATATACATAGACACATACACACACACACACACACACACACACACACACACACACACAGAGTCTGGAAAAGAATATACTTGTCTTCAAGGGATAAAACAAAAGTTAGAAAAAAAGTAGCACCAACTTTCTTGGATTTTAAATCAATATTGTAAGTATATTTTGTCTGCTGCCTGGAAGAAATAAAAACACGTTACACTTTCCATGGAAAGTAAGGTACAGCAACTGAGAACATTTTCAATTACACAATAAAGATTTGCTTTGGACATAAACAATGACTTCAATCGTTCTGCCCTGACTTTGAATGAGTTAAGAATAACATTTGCTCTCCAGCAACACTTTTCTTTCTGAAAGCATAGCCCTCTAAGATTCCCCAGAGGTCTCTCCCTCTTTGGTCACTTTATCAAGTACTAGGCCAGCATGAAAAGCTAATATTGGCTGGTTGAGACTTGAGGAAGAAGCCTGCACAAAGGCTTCAGCTGGATTTTTCTAGAATCCTGTGGCTGCTAAACCAGGTCCTTAGATTCTCAGTTCCTCAGCTGGCAAAGAATTGGGGAGGACACATTGATTTGAGCATGTTGCTGCAAAAGGAGACAATATCATAAACTCTATGTAGTGGTGCATCAACACTGATTCATCTATGCAATCATTTCTAGATGCCAGGCATTGTTCATGGTACTATAATCAGCAAACAGTAAAATAGAGTCCCGGACCTCACTCAAAGCCCAGAAGACAGATATGAATCAAACCAATACTGGAATAGGATTAGAACTGCCAAATAAAACATGAGTGAATCAGTTAAATTTGTGTTTCAGAAAAACTCCATGATATTTAGTTAAAACATGTCCCATGCAATATTTGAGAAATGTTTGTAGTATATAAGAATCAGCATTTTGGAAAGGTTTATACTAAAAATGCATTATTTGTTGGTCATCTGAAATGGAAACATATCTGTGCATTCTTTTCTATAACTCCTGAAATCTGTCTACCCTATGTAGGTTAAAAGAATTAGAGGGACTTTATATTGAGTAGCCATGATAGTCTTCTGAAGAGATAGAGTGAAAAATATATGCCAAACTTAAGTAATGCAGATATCTGGAGGAAGGATGCTCATTGGAATGAACAGAAGTAAAGAACCTTGACAGTTACAATCAGAAGTTGAACCATATTCGTAGCTGTGTTATCAAAGAGTTCTGGAAATTATACTCAAGCTATGAGAGTTTTACTAGTGATCATTAATTAAGTAAATACTTTGTCTGAAGTAAGATATCACCACCTGGTACAAAATTAAATGAAGCATACTCAAAATTCAGCATCTCATAGGACATGTCACCCAGCTATTTGATGGCCAAAGCACAAAAGTTTTGCTCATAGAGTTTGAGGAAGTCAAAAGACATCCATAACAATAAGAAAGTAGGTAATTGTCTTTTGAGCAAATATCTGTGGGTCCCTCTAGAATAACAGGTATTCCTGAAATATGCAGAATAAATTAAGACTTAAGAAATATATTCCAGATATGAGCCCTTATCATGCACATTGCAAATTTTGCTTATTATGAATCTACTATCATTTCTTGCACATGCCTGGTTATAGATGAAAGTAGAAGGCTTCACCTTGTGGAAGACAACAGATCCAGTTTAATTGTCAACTAATTTGTTTAGTTCTTTTAATAGTTTTCAAACTGCCTCTGAAGAAGTGAAAACTTGAAAATGCATCCCCAAATCAGAAGCAGAAGCAAATATTCCTTTCTTATCAAAAGGAAAAGATTTATGATGCACATTGATAAACTGGTACCCACAAATATTTGCTTATTGACTTATTCTCTTGTGGTGTCCCAGTTGGTTTATATTACTGTGATAAAACACTGTGACCCAAAGCAACTTGCAAAAGGAAGGTTTTATTTGGCTTACACTTCCAGAGCATAATCCATAATTAAGAGATGTCAGGGAAGGAAATCAAGATAGAACCATGGAGGAGCCCTGCTTGATGGCTTCTTCTCTGGTTCCCTCACAACTCACGCTCAGCTAGCTTTTTCATACAGACTTGTTCTACCTGCCTAGGAATGGTCCTACCCACAGTGGGCTGGACCCTCCAACATCCATTAGTAATCAAGTCAATACTTACAGACATACCCACAGACCAGCTTTATAAAGACAATTACTGAAGATTCCCTTTTTTTGATGATTCTTTGCCAATTTGACACTTAATTCTAACCAGAACAGTGTATGTAAAGATATATACATGCACTTTGTATTTTAAGTGTTTTGTGGCCTCTTTTCTTCCATTGTTTTTCTTACTAATATTTTAATATTTCATGAATCTTCTATCCAGTTTAATTAGTCAACTTCACAATTGTACCTCAGGGTAAAGCCTAGTCCTTTCTGTAGTTTTAGATAGTGTGGTATTTTGGGCTTTTTTTTTGATATAAATGTTCTGGTTACATATTGTTGCTCCCCAATACTTATTAGCACAAATAAAAAATATTTTATGTATGTTTGCATAACCACAATTTGAGGTGGAGTGAAAATTCAGATACAACTTATTTGAGCAATTTTCTACTCTGCATTTGGCCAGTTGGGGTTGTTCATTGGTATTCAACTACTAATTTGAATGTCTGAAGATTTAAATATAGTTTAGTTTATGTGCTGATGGCTTGATAAAGAGAGTCAGGAGTTGAATACTCAATTGGGTCTCTGTCCATTATCATAGAGTATCAGGGTCTTTTGATATGTTGTTTACTACAGGGTAGTCAAACTTTAATATGGCAGCTCACGCCTCCATGTTGAACATTACAAAGGACTGGATGAAAATCTAAAGTCTTCTTATGACCTGTCCTCAGACTCAGAAATATTTGAATTCTTCTTCTATCTTCTATTGAATAATAAAATCAACCAGGTTAGCCATGATTTAATAAGAAGAGTAGGAAAGAGTTTGTGGGCATATATAATTATATCACCAATTATTTTTTTTCTGATGTATAAAATACCTTCTCTCTTCTCAAAGTCTGTTAAAGTCTTATCTTCTTATGGCATCAACTTACAGTGCATTTTTCACCAAAATTGTATCTATATGGTCTTTCACACCTTCCTTCATCACAGCATGCAACTGTGGACTAGAGATCATTACAATGGATAATCCAGTTGAGTAAGGCTCACAGGAATTCTGAAATCTGACAAAGTTTAGAGTCTTGCTCAGCTTTCTGAAAATGATGTTCTGTGAATCTTGCTCCTAGTCTCTGGATTCTTAGTTCTACTCTGTAGTCATCTTTTTTCATCAGAATGCTTTGATTTTTATATCTACATGGCTTCCTCAACAAGCTGTGCATCAGTAGAAGTTTTGTGCATAACTTTTTGTTAGCATATATTAACTGTACAAAACAATAGGTTTCATTATGACATCTCCAGACATGTACATATTACTTCTCCGCTGTGTCATCAACTTGTCCCTCTTCTCTTTCATACTTATCACATTTCTGTTCCCTATAATTCTGTCTTCTTTTATAGAAGATTTAATATTCAATATCCTATTTTATCATGTGCAATTTCTGTCCATGTTAATCTAACAATATAATTGCTTTAAAACATTTTGGTTCTATAATTATCTATTAATAATCAGCTACATTAGTCTGAAGTCATATCTGCAAATCTCCTGAGACGAGTATTTCTTCAGTTTAGAATCCCTGTGAAATTGCTAAGGATGACATCTTAAAAGTTTTAGAAAACGTATAGTCTATTGAAGAGTATTTTTATATAATCCAGGCTGGCTTTGAATACTTTCTCAATACTCCTACCCCTGTCTCATAATAACTGGAATCACAGTGTGAGCCACTCCCTATGCCTGGTTTAAAATTTTTCTAAGTATTGGTTTATGAAGTCTGTGCCACTATTGTGTCTAATAACAGATTCCATTCTACTACTGCTTCTCCAGTCATTTATGAAATGTTTTCATCTTTTTCATGACTAATATTCCAACAGGTATAAAATCTCTACATAGAAGCTATATGTTTTTTTGTAACTTCTAGAGATCTACTGTCATTAGCTAACTACCCACAGAACACAATCTCATTTGAAAAAATGTTTTTTGACAGTTTCATACATTTATATATTAAATTTTAGCTGTTTTTACTCATATACTCTTCTCTTGTCTCCCTTCTTCCCCCAAACCATTTTTTCCCAGCAACTCCCTTTCTTACCATCATGCATTTTTATGTGCTACCTACTGTGTTTATCAGTGTTTCTCCCCTGAGTATGGGTGGAAGCTTATTTACTGGAACAAGAACAACTTAATAGTGGCTACCACACTGAAGAAACTGATACTCCCTGCTCCAAGAGTTAACTGTCAGCAGTCCATCAAAGAGGAATAGGGCCTTGTGAGCCCTTTCCCATGTCGTGATGAAATGTGACAGGCCCAATCTTGTGCAGCTCTTGTGCAGATAATCCCATCTGCGGTGATTTCATGAATATAGAGGCTATGTAAAGTATATAAGGCATCTTTTTGGTGGCATATCTTCCCAATACTTCAGCTTTCATAATCTTTCTATCTTCTCTTCCACATGTTCCCTCGGCCTTGGAGGGGGAGACGCAGCTCTCCCACTCGGGGCTGATCACTGCTCTAATAAATTCTTAGCACGTTGGTCAGTTATGGATTACTGCATTAACCACTGCCTGCTGCAGTAAGAAACTTTTCTGCTGATGGTCAGGCACAGCAACAGTCTATGACATCAATGTGAGTATTTAGAAAGCAGTTTGACAAAACAACCATTTTCCAAAACAAAACAAAAAAACAAAAACATAAACAGTGGCAGGTTCCCCTCCAAAGTCTATGATTTCCCCAACCACGCACTCTTAAGTGGTTTATAGACCCATTTACGAGTTCTCTCGTGGAATAGGCCTCAAATCCAACTTTTGAAACGTCGTTGATTACCTCCGTACTTGTCCTGCCATTGTGGCGCTACAGGGCATATCTTGCTTGACAGCTCATTATTGTAGCTTCTAGGACGTATAGTTGGGTAAGATTGCTGATGTCTTTTCTCCTCTAGCATTCTGCTTAGCACCTGCTGGAACTGTGATAGGTAGCCAGTAGGGAGGAAGCTTCAAGGTCAGTTCTGCTTCTTGTGACCAAAATGTGCAATATTTTTAGCAATGGGTCTTCCTATATCATTCTAAATACCATTCTATTAAAAATATTTTTT
>CABHPR010138969.1:0-29258 GCA_902168415.1 Peromyscus melanophrys | reverse complement strand
TTTGAGACAATAATTGTACCACACTTTAGAAAATTATGTTTCACAAGTATTTTGAGCCTTAGAGTTATAGAGTGGCGATAGGAAAAATATTTTTGGAGGTATATATCTTTCCAATGTAGTTACAAATAAAAAAAATTGAAAATAAGTAAATTGTATTTAAGAGCTAAATTATGGAACTAAAATTCTGAAGGCTTGGGTAAGAAGCATACAGAAATTCTAACCACAATTGTCTCATAAGAAATTTGGAAGGAGTTAATCTATATGCATAATATAAACATATAAATTTATTAGTAAATGAACTGTGTATCATGACGTGACATCATGTCTTAACCCCAGCTAAAGGACATAAAGTTTATTTGACAATGTTGAAAACATGTTCACAAATGAGTAGAATGTTAAGGCCAATCACAGTAAGCAAAATAAAATCTATAAAAGATTTGAATAGGTATCTTTATATCTTTGCCTATATTTTCCATGTTTTTATGCTTCATCTTTTAAAGATAATAATAAATCAATTAGCAGAAAATTTCTACATAATTTCAACCTAGAGTAGAAGAAAGCACATGATAATAATTCAGCATTCATCCTGTATAAGACAGGGGTTTTTTGTTTTTGGTTTTTGGTTCCATCTTCAGTACTTCTGCTATAAGAAGAGAAATCAAATTATCACCCAGCAGATCAATAAAGTCAGTGGAGTGATGAAAAATTCTGTCTTTGTAATGCTATGTATGGTGGTTTGAAAGAAAATGGCCCCCAAAGGGAGTGGCACTGTTAGGAGACGTGACCTTAGTAGAGGAAGTGTGTCACTATGGGGGTAGGCTTTGAAGTCTCTTTTGCTCAAGTTTCCCTCAGTGTAACTTTCAGTCATCTTCCTGTTGCCTGCAAGATGTAGGACTCTCAGTTATTCCTCTAGCACCATGTCTGTCTGCACGCTGCCATACTCCCCACCGTGATGATAATGGCCTGCACTGAACCTCTGAAACTGTAAAAGGACCGCCCAAATTGAATGTTTTTTTTATAATAGTTACCATGGTCATGTGTCTCTTCACAGCATAAAAACCCAAACTAAGATAACATGGCAACAGAATGTCTAAGTCATAATGAAGACAGTAATAAAAGAATATAATTACACCTCATTCAGATATACTCACTCCATAACCTACAGCTGGTAGCAATGAAGATATGTTATATGTTAGACACCAGCTAAATAGAAGAAATTCTTACAAGATCTTTTATTTGAAAGTGTCTCCAGGAGTTCATGTGCTGGAAGCTTTGTCTGTAATAGCAGTGTTATAGTCACAGGAGCTTCTCTTTCATCTAACTCTAATTTGAGGTCCACAAATAAGTGGTTAAATATGCTTTCTTCCAAGCATTACATGAATTTTACATATGATTTCCAAGAAAACCTTATGAAATATATATAATTGTATAATTTTTGTTTGTTATGTGTATGTGTGTATGCATATTATCCTATGTGAGTAAGCATGTGTGAGGGTTTATATGCACATGTGTCTACATGCTTGTGGCCAAAATTTGATACCAGTTTTCTTTATTAATGCCCCCACTTTATTTACTGAGTCAAGGTATTTCTCTGAAGTCAGACTTCCTAATGTAGTTAGTCAATATAGTCAGCTGGTCTAGGGGATCCTATGTCTCAGCCTCCTGAGGTAGGCTACCTTGTCTGCCCAGCATTTTATGTGGGTGATGGGCCTCTAAACTCTGGCCCTCACATTTGTATAAGTGTGCTATCCATTGAACCATCTCCCCACCCCTATTATCTGATTTTAGAGGAGGAATATAAGATCCAGTGAATTTCAACCATTTGTCCTAGGTTACAAAGTTTATCAGTAAGCATGTCTGGATTGTCAGAGCCAGTGTTCTACAGCATTGATAAATAACAGTTCACTAATAAGCTTTAATAGGGCCTACCGTTAGTCAGTCAAGTTAGAGACTGATAACAATTCAATAACTGATAGAAATGAATAATATTCTCATATAAATAGAAAATATTTACATTTTCAATTAATAAGTGAGTTACTATGTCAGAAGTGACTGCTACATACACAGCATAATTTTTTAGCAATACCAATTAAAGTTCATCTGATTTAATACTTCTAATGAACATAGGCTGACAATCTGGTTTCTTCTCTTTTAGCAAACAGAGATGGCACATTTAAGAATGACATAAACATCTGTAGTTTTTCTTCTTGCATGATCTTCCTCTGTTCCCAGGTAAAGCAAACATAACTTTGCTAGAACAGTAAAGTGTAGCTAGCGTTTTTTTTCTGCTGGCCCACAATCAGGACAAATCTCTCTCACCTGCCAGTCCCACAGCCGCTCAGACCCAACCAAGTAAACACAGAGACTTATATTGCTTTCAAACTGTATGGCCGTGGCAGGCTTCTTGCTAACTGTCCTTATATCTTAAATTAATCCATTTCTATAAATCTATACCTTGCCACATGGCTCGTGGCTTACCGGCATCTTTACATGCTGCTTGTCCTGGCGGTGGCTGGCAGTCACTCCTTCTGCCTTCCTGTTCTTTTTATTCTCTCTGTTAGTCCTGCCTATACTTCCTGCCTAACCACTGGCCAATCAGTGTTTTATTAGCAACACATTTGCCATACAGAACATCCCACAGCACTAAAGTGGAAGAAGACATCATACCCAATTCTTTCTTGTCTAGCCACAGCTGTTCATGTAGAGTGGTTTCCCAACCCCAAGGATCTACTAAATGTTGGCAACATCATTGTGGTTCATTCAGGCCCCATTTGGGAGAGAGCTGAGTGAAATTGTCATCATATAGAACTTTCAAATTGAAACACACTCATAAAATAAACAACATGGGCAATATGCCTATCACTCCATCTAACCACGTTCTTGATCATAGATTGTAAGACCTTAACAATTTGTTACCACCAATTTCATGATATTTTGAGATATCATTCAATGATGTATTTGGAAGGTCATGAAAGTATTTCTCTTATTCTTCTTATTGCTTATTTTCTCACCAATGTCTTGAATCACCTAATACCTGATAAGTATTCACATTAAAAAAAACTTAAAATTTTCTAAAAGGTATTGTTCTTTCAACAAGTAAATAAAAGATGTGTATAATGTCAAATTAAGAATTTGAGATACAACATGTGTCTTCTGTGTTACTAGATTCTCCACTATCCCCACCAACCTGTTGGCATTGAACTTTCTTCAGGAAGTTCACCATTCCTCTTCTACCAGGATCTTTGTTGTGGTTAGCATTTCAATGAAGGCTAGGTGCCCTTCACAGTGAGAGTATTTGAACAGTCATGTTATAGTTTTAAAATCTTTAACCTTCAATTTGAGATATGAAATATTACTGTTGAAGCCATTTCAGGAAGAATAGTACAGAGAAAGTGTATAATATTAAATGTATTGTTTATTCTACAATGTTCTAGTGGCTGAAAGATGTGCAATTGTATTGTACAGTGGTTCTTCCCAAGATGGTTAGGCAGAGATATCTATATGAACTTATTGTACTCATTTGGGACCATTTAAGACACTAGGTAATTTAATACAGAGAACATTTGATTTTACATATTTTAATACTATTTTGTTTATGATGTTGCTGTTTCTGGATTCTCCTGATGAGTCAAAAAAGAAGAGAATCTATTTTTGAATATGTATCAAAATATCTACATAAATTTAGATTGGTCTATGTTCCATCTTAGTATATTATCTATATAGGTAGAGATAGATAAATAGATAGAGAGATAGATAAATAATAGATAGATACATACAGACATAATAGAGAGATAGATAGATATAGACAATAGAGAGATAGATAGATGAAAGATTGACTGATAGAACAATAGAACACCATCCTAACCAGTATACATATAGATATATGTATACCAGTATACAGTAGATTCAGATATAAGGAAATAAAGAATGTTAAGTGAATTTTACCTGAGGAAATGTAGCAAATGTCTATTCACTCCAATTGTAGTGCCAAAGTGGGCCATAGGAATGATTCTTTCCACTTCTACCATGAATTGACAATGATTTTATTGGGGTGATTTACAGGAGCATGGGTGCAAGTAAACAGTCATATCACCCAAAAGTTTCAGCCCAGTATGTATGATGACTTCCCTATAAGCTGCACAGCTGGAGTGCCCATTTCAGTTGCCTTTCTGCTTTCTAAATCCTCCAGCACTTCTTGGAATGGGATTACATGCATCTAGGAGAGGAATGAGCAAGAGGTAGTGAATGTCTGTTTTCTAGGTGAGGCTCTAATGACTCTCCCTACCTCTTTCTTCTATGAGGAACCATCAAAGTCTTCATGATCTTGAGGACCTCTCAGAGCTGATGAAGACTGTTTAGCTCAGAGGACAGAATTCCCCAAAGGGTATTATACCCTATGGAGTGAATATAACAGAGCAGTCCTTATATGACATTTTCGTCTATTCACTATCATCTCATCTTCCTGTTTCTATTCTTAATCTGTATTTACCATTTAGGGATAAATATTCTGAAGAATATTAACTTGCATCTGACTCCTCAAACTAAGAAGTAAGCAATTGCATAATACAGGAAATATCAGATAATTGATTCCAAAGGGAATTGAGAAGTTAGAATTGCAATTTCCTCTCAAGGAAATGCTCCTGTTTGGAATCTTTAGCAGCCGTGTCTGTATTATTAAAAACCCTACTTATATTTGATGGACAAGGAATAATGTGGTCATCTATCTAGAAGACAGCAGAGCTGAATATATTTCTAACTTTATAAATGATTTTTAAAAACCCTACAGACAAATTTCATTAAAGCAAGGAAGAGAAATTTGGTAAATGGAGTCTTTAGATTGTGTTGATGAATAAATCTTGACTTTCTACAAGTGTTAATAAGGATCTTGAAGGCAAAACAAATAAACATTTCCTGAGTGTTAAAAGCAGAATGCTTTGGGAATGAATACAAGCAAACATTCCTAAAGCTGTCTGGGAATATTACAAATTGTCTTGTATGGCAGCATCAATTAGAAAGATATTCTGATACAAAAAGATATTTCATATAAACATATAAACAGTTCCAATGAAACCATTCATTTATTTACTCATTCATCATGTATGTCATAGCATGTCCTCAGTGTGTGAGTCTTTGGGAAACTGAGACAGAATAAAGAAAATGGCATAGCTCTTCATTCACAAATGAAGTTAACTAGTCAGAACACCCGTAGATTAACAAGAATTTTTTCTCTCTGTAGGATACATTTTATAAATCATCACTTAATCAATGTATCATGACTATTTACCATGAATCAAATTTGGTGTCATCCCAAGTGTTAATGTGTGAACACTAAAAGACTCTGTCTAGCTAATGGAGAGACTAGATAGTACACAGAAGTAAAAGAAGAATCAAGGGACTGTATAAGTAAATTAAGTAGTGATAGGTTGATTCTAATTTGAAGTGGTCAGCGATAGAGAAAAGAATTTAGATAGTGGGCCAAACTAAGTAAAATGTTAGCCTCAGCCCTCCAGAGGCATGGCAGCAGGTAGGAAATCTGAATTATTGTCCATGGTAGATGTGAAAATCATATGATAGGTGATATTTCAATCAACAGATGCCTTTAAATGCCAACTGCATCTTAAAATAAGCTAAATGCAAGATACTGGTATTATAGGAACAGAAAGAGCTCTTAGTCAGCTAATGTTTTCTTCGAAGAATGATGTGATAGGCATCATTCGATAAATTAAGGAAATGATTCAGAGGTAAGTCTCAGAACTCCTCATAGGGTAAGTGAATAATTTGAGATCTAACCTAGGGCAATGTGTCCCAGCAATTCTGATTCTTCTTGCTATGTGACTGTGTCAGGCCTGTGGAGAAATAATCTACAAAAATGAAATATGTCCAATATCAAAAAAGAGAACTAAGAAAAAGCCAGAAGGAGACTCAAAATAAGCTGTGGCAACCTACCCCATGTTATCACAGAAAGTTAGGCACAATTATAGGAAATAAATAATTCTGAGATAGAGAGTGCAGGGTATAGTATTGTAATGAGTAGGAAATGATATTCAGGACAAGGAATTTATTCAAAAGATCATGTATGGAGGCAAATCTTGTATCAAAATAAATAAATAAGCTTCTAAGCTTTTTTTTTTGGTCTTGGAAGTTTTTATTTTTGTTTTGTTGTTGTTTTGTTGTGGTTTGTTTTTTCTTAGCTACAAAAGATGTAAGAGAATAGAACAGAAAGTCAGCAGAGAGCTAGACTCAAAGCAACAGAAAGGAATAAAATGAAAGATGGTCAATAATACAATCAGACATGTAAAGTCTCAGTATATGATCCTCAACTGGGTAAGTATCCTACTGTTCAAAGCTGGACATTATGAATCACAAGATGTCACTAAGATGCCCCTGTAATTTAAAACTCTGGCCCAGGTACTGGTACTTGCCTTTAATCTCAGCGCTTATAAAGCCAAGGCAGGGGGATCTCAAGTTCTAGGCTACCTAGTGATACCCACAAAAAAAATTAGAATTAGATTATACCACATCAGAAGACCCTGGCTCAAAAGAAAGAAAAATTCCTAAATAATACCTGTTAACATTATACATCTTTGATTATTTCATTACTATCAATGCTTTGGAATGATCTGTTAAAATTAGTTCAACCATAAGTCACATGCTATTTATTTAAAATCCATTTTCAAAATTCCCTTAAAAGTAATTACAGGAAATTATCTGCCTTTGTATCTTGCTGGCTGACACATCTTATACATCATCCAATGTGTCACTTCTGATAAAGCCCCTGTAATCACATTACATGACAGGAAATTCCTGTCATAAATTGACATGATAACCTAATTTGGAAAATTCAGACAAATACAATTTATTTGAAACTTTAGTTCAAACACACTGACGAAACTCTACAGAGCACAGATAGATTGATGTGACTTTGAAGAATACAACACTTTCTTTTTTCAAACTTGAAAATTATGCTAGTTCCAGACTTCAGTTATAAGCTCATAAAAATTTATTATGTGAAATATTTATAACAAATATTAAACAGAGAGAATGATATAATTAGTGAGCTCAAATTTTACTTGGTTCACTAATTGGAATCTCTTTTAAGTACAGGATGTGAACAGGAGTCTCTCTCCTGGCCCAGGAGCTAAAGTTGGCCAAAGGAATCTGTACTGAGAAAACCAGTGGCATAGGAGGTTGCGGGGGAGACAAGCTCAAAATTGTATCTGTATGGATGCAGTTACTGAACTGTGAAATTCACAAGTGTATGAATACCATAAAGCCAGAAACTATAAGCTCTTGCATGCAAGGGAAAATGTTTTGTTGAATTTGACAACCCAAAGGCAGACTGGGTAGGGACCCAGTTAATGTGAGAGGCTTACACTTTTAGAATACACAGTAAATCTGTGTTCATTATACAGTTATTCAGAGTTGAACATGTGCAATGCATGTCTGACTGTTTTCATAAGGTTGGCATAGCACTCCAATCTCTAGCTATTATCTGGGACATGGGACGTCTAGGATGTCCATGTACTTAAATTCTTACCTTTAGCTTTCACTTTCTGTGTTCAAGTGATGAGTAGAACAACAAACTGAGTTCTAATACAATGCATTACTTTGGCTATGTACAGATCACCAATCAGTTTGATTAAAATTATAATTTTATTTGTTTATTCTTAATTAAATTATATAAAGATAAAAGTTAATGAACTCTTTCTTGGAAAACATTAAGAAACTGTAGAGAGGCACTGATCCATCAGTGATAGTGTCTGATGGTGTAGTAATCTGTTACACTCAGCTCTCTGGGATGAATCTATTGGAATCTCTGCATGATCTATTGGAGACTTTTAAGAATCAGGACTACTTCCATCAGTAACTGGATGAAGGCTCTATGATGATAGTTAGGGTATTCACTAATTCGGTCACCAGAGTAGACCAGTCCAGGCACCCTCTCGACCATTGCCATTAGTCCAAGGTGGGATCCTAGTTACTGATGGAAGTGGATGCAGAGATCCACAGCCAGGCACCAGGCTGAGCTCCAAGAAATCCAATTGGTAAGAGAGAGGAAGGAGTCTGTGGGCAGGGGACATCAAGATCATGATGGAAAAATGTGCAGAGACAGCCAGCCACACTAGTGGAAACTCATGAACTGTAGACCAATAGCAGTGGAGCTCCCATAGGACTGGACTAGGCCCTCTCGATATGTGAGACAGTTGTTTAGCTAGAACTTTTGGGGGGCCCCTAGGCAGGGGGATTGGGATCCATCCCTGGTGTATGAGCAGGCTTTTTGGAGCCCAGTGCCTAGGGTGTGACACCTTGAGCAGCCTTGGTGCAAGGAGGAGGGGCTTGGACCCGCCTCAGCTGAGTGTGTCAGGCTCTGCTGACTCCCCATGGGAGACCTTGACTTGGGGGAGGTGGGAAGGGGGGTAGGTTGGGGGGGAGGCTAGGGAGGTAGGAAGAGGGGGGGAATCTGTGGTTGGTATGTAAAGTGAATAGAAAATTTCTTAATAATAAAAAAAAAGAAAAAAAGAATCAGGACTATACTAAGCTGTAAAACCATAGCCTGTGCATGTGGTAAATTTTTGTCTCAATATTTTATCATGTAGAATCATTTTACAGACTAGTGACGATGTTCATTTACATTCCAATTGCATCCAGTGCTACCACTACAAGCCGTTCATGTGACAGCCAAATGAACATGGCTTCTGTGCCCAGATGAAAGCAATGTACCAGCAGTGACAGCTCTGCCACGACTTCTCTCTTCCAACGACAGCTGTAGAAAGCACATTTTTACTGACATTGATTATAAACCATGCTTTGATTTCAGAGCCATTAAAATGGGAAGAAGCCATGCATCTCCACATGGTAGAAATGGTGACGAGACAGTTCAGTAAAGGTGGCTGAGTGTAAAATAATTACAGAACAACCAAATGTTTTTCCTTTAAGCCAGCAAGTAAGAAATAGTAGTTTCTTTTGTGGAAGTCAGAAACTATGCTAAATGATTGTACTATTATATCTGTGCTGTTGTAATAATAGTTTCATGTACACACTCATGTAGGCACATAAAACCCTTGCATTAAACGTATTGAGAAACTTTCTGAGGTGATAACAAGAGAAGCAACAAGCCCTGAGTCCTCCCTTTTGCTGGGAACCACATTAAGGCTTGACACGAGTCATCGTCCTTAATACTCAGGACATTCCAGGCAGAACATACATCACTTATGAGGGGGAAAAATCAGGCTTAAACAGTTCAGAAACTTCATAGATACGTTAAAAGGTGAGATGATGGTTTTTATTGTGCACAGGGGCACTCAAATCTTTTATTCTAGGATTTTAGGATTCAAGCAAAGTTTCCATAATTATGCTGCTTGAGGAAGAATATTTTATCTCTGAGAAAATTACCTGAAGTTGTCTTCAGATGTTATCATGGGAACTGATTACTCCTGCGTCTTTAGCGTAGTCAAAGTTCTTAGGCAAAAGAAAAAAAGAATCAAATGAAATTATATTCCAATTTTTTTGATATTTCTCTGAAATGTAGCCAAACTATCAGAATTTTCTGAGTTCAGAATCAGACAAGTGAAGAACTGTTGTGAATTTGTGTCCTCAAAGTAAGGACAGTTGCGGTTCTAGTTTTTACAAAGTGATCCAAGCTGATTCATCTTTTTTAATCTCCAAGTCAAAATATTGCCAAGACAATGAAACAACACTACGTGGAATGTACCCAGAAAAATACAATCTTTAAATGAAGATAATATATAAATCCTAAAATATGGTAAAATGATGAAATGATGACCAAAAAATGTTAAAATTAACTTCAAGAACTGCATGAACATTTTGTTTGAATGAGAAATACCATTATGTATTTGATATTAATATTGTTGATTTCTATATTTCTTTCCTCAATTTTATCCTGTTTTTAAAAGGTAAACTATTGAATTACATTTTAGCAATTAGGTTTGAAAGTAAAACCATGTAAAACAAATCATCGTGGAATTAGGCATGTAATAAACATTGGTCACTAT
The DNA here is from genome assembly GCA_902168415.1 of Peromyscus melanophrys. Lineage (NCBI taxonomy): Eukaryota > Metazoa > Chordata > Mammalia > Rodentia > Cricetidae > Peromyscus > Peromyscus melanophrys. The sequence goes on along the minus strand of CABHPR010138969.1, from coordinate 19,245 downwards.
TGTTTGAAGAGTATGAGGGGCAAGCAAATGGGTTTTAGCCACATACACAGCACTAATGCACATCTTATGCAAGTAAATTCTTTTGCAAATTTACATCTTCACATACTGACTTGTTTTCACTTTGGGTAGTCACTAGAATGATTGTAAGTCCATAGCTCCCCTCAGAACTTAGAATCACTCTAACTAGAGTATTATGATCTCCTTTGAAAAAATAAATATACAGAGTTGTTACTTATTTTACACATCTCAATCTAATCCTGATTCCATAAATGATGTCATAGAACTGTAATTTATGACATAACCTTTGGGCTTCATGTCATGCCTGTCACACTCCACTGATGCTAACTACATAGCATATTCCTTTAAGAAGTGTTCTAAGAGAGGAGTGAAAGTTCAAGGCCAGCATAGGATTGACTGAATGAGAAGAAAGTTGATAGAAAGAATGTACACATGGGTGCATCTTGGATATTCCACCAGAAAAGGTGAATCTAAGATGGAGATCATGAGATATAGTTCCTGCTATGATGACAGAGATGTTATCAGAATAGGTGAGGTTCTATCATCATTGAATGCATGGTATGCCACTATGCTTTTATGTGATGGTTAATTTTTATGTCAACTTGACATGAGCTAGAGCCATCTGAAGCGAGGGACCCTCAATTGAGAAAATGTCTCCATAAGATCCTGCTATAGGGCATTTTTTAAATCAGTGATGAATGGGGTGGGCCCAGTCCAATGTGGGTGGTGGCATCCTGGGCTGCTGGCCATGGGTTCTATAAGGAAGCAGGTTGAGCAAGCCATAATGAGCAAACCATTAACCAGGATTCCTCCATGTCTTCTGCATCAACTTTAGCTCCAGGTTTCTGCCCTGCTTGAGTTTCCATCCTGATTTCCTTCAGTGATGGACTACAGTGTGGAAGTGTAAGCCAAGTAAACTCTTTCTTCCAAACTTGCTTTTGATCATGGTGTTTCGTAACAGCAATTAAAACCCTAACTAGGACATGTGTGTGGATTAATTTCTCTTTCCTTTGAAGTTGGTAGCATACAATCCAATCTGAAGGGGACAGGTACATATAGTGTTACAATGACATTGCAATAACAATATGTATTATATGAATCATTCATAAAATGGTTTCAGTGATACATGACTAGTAATTCCATGAATGGAAACTAAATATCCAGTCACTGTGGACAGAAGATTTCTGAAACCACACAAGTATAATGCTGAGGCCACTTTTCTTATACTGTGTACTGCAATTGAACAATTTTATTGCTCTTAAAATAAATTCTGAATGTCTCCTAGAATGAAATTGAGTTCATTATTCATTTTGTAAACTTTCATAAAGTAAATGTCTACCTATATACCAAACATTGAGTGTTCAAAATATTCTGATTTATGTAGCAGGAGTCTTAAAAGTTCTTATTAATAAAATCAAACCTGAGCCAGGTATTGGGGTGAACACTGGAAGGTCAGAGAGACAGAATAAGCCACAGCTATCTCACCTCGCTGAATCCTCAGCTGGTCTTGTTTCCTCAGACTGGATGCCCCGAGCCCTCATCCAGAATGGGTCTCAGCTGAACTGCTGCTAGAAGCCTGAATGCTTAACCAGCCACATGCTTCTCCAGGCCAAAGGCTTCTCCAGGCCAAAGGCTTCTCCAGGCCAAATGCTTCTAGTTTCTGGTCCTCATGCCTTATATACCTTTCTGCTTTCTACCACCACTCCCTGGGATTGAAGGCGTGCTTTCTGGGATTAAAGGTGTGTATCACCGTGCCTGGCTCTTTCCAATGTGGCCTTGAACTCACAGAGATCCAGAGGGATTTCTGTCTCTGGAATGCTAGGATTAAAGGCGTATGCTACCACTGCCTAACCTCTATGTTTAATATTGTGGCTGTCCTGTTCTCTGACCCCAGATAAGTTTATTAGCATACACAATATTTTGGGGAACACAATACCACCACAGATTTACATCACCAAATAAGGTAGACACAAATTATGATGTACTAACTTCCTTCCTACTAAAGAATAGAGAATGATCCATAAACATCACAGGTAAGTGTATAATGTTTTAAAATGGGATACATATTAACTCAAAAGCAAGATAGATGTAAGAATAGGTATAGAAAGCTATGGCTATGGCTCAGTGAGTAAAGTGCTTGCTGCTCAAGCGGGACTACCTGAGTTCAAATCCCCAGCACCCACATGGAATCTGGATGTTGTAGAAGGCACCTGTAACCACACATCTGTGGCCAGAAAATAGAGGTAAGCAGGTTCCTGAAACTTGCTGGCCAGACACTGTAGCTGAAACTCCAAGACTTAAGGTCAGTAATGGAAATCCTGTCTCAGAGAGAAGTAGAAGTCAGTGCCCTGCTCACTTCTGGCCCCCTCACTCACTTTCACAGGCCTGTATGCAGAAGTGTGCACATGCATCACACACACATGTGAAAGCAGCATGGCAGAAAGGTGGCAATATATAGTAGAAAGGCAGATCTTTAATTGTCTTTAAAGCATAACTTCTTAGTCAACCATCAACATCTTAAATTGTGTGTGACACTGACTTACAGTTGGGGTCTATCCACCTACTATTCCTAAACTCCGCATCCTTTCCAGTACTGAATAAAGAAGTACGGAGGACAAAATTCTATCAATACAGACAGTAATCTACTCTTGGTTCTTATATCTTTCTTCTAAGTGTCATGGTCAGTCTCAATTGCTAACTTGATGAGATCGAGAATCACCTGGGAGACCATTGGATGTAACTATGGAGGGTTACTTTGACTTGCTTAATTGAGGCAGGAAGATCCACTTATTATGGGTAACACCATTCCCTGGCCTGGAATCCCGGACTACACATAAAAAAGTGAGTGGGGCACAAGCACTCACAGTTCTCTGGTTCTTCTCTGTGAATGTAAGGAGACCAGCTGCCTCACTAACCTGCTAGAGTGGCTTCCTCACCACAATTATAATTTGAACTGAGAGTCAAAATAAACCCTTCCTAAGTTACTTTTGTCTTGGTATTTATTACAGAAACACAAAAAGAAACTAAGATACCAAGCAACTTCAGATTCATGTAATTTTATGAAACTGAAAATTCAGACAGCACACCAATGCTGCAAACACTGAGATACAAAAAATACTCTTTGGAGAAAAAACTGATGACAAAAGAAGGGATTTATATGAAAGTTATATGGTAAGTTTTCACGTTCTAAATAGGGCTCAATTTTCACAGAAAGCCTTCAAGTATGTAAATGTTTGTTGCTTGTGTTTTAGAGAAAATAAAATTAAAATATTTCTTTAATTAATATATATTCATGGTAGAGTTGTACACACTTTTGCCTCAAACAGAGAAAACACTGAAATTGTGCAAGAACACTATAGGAAATGCTTTCCTGTCCTAAGTGAAGTTCTACCAATGAAATGAAAAAGCCAGAAGAAACAGACATGTATTGAAAATACAACAAACACAGAAGGCGGATTCCAACAGGAATTACAACATGCCAAAGATCAGCAATGGCACCCACATTTTCCAGACCACAAACTGAGGCCTACATAGGTGTCTTGAGGCTTGACCTCTGAAAAGCCAAAGATGCAGTGGAGAACTGTCCAGGGGTGCAACATTCTGAACTGAGTGAAGGCAGTTGTAGTTGTGTTTGGTCTTTGCATTGTGATATAATCAGCTGATAGAGACACACAGCTTCTGTCTATTCTATTCCTTAGTATAGATAAGGTAGGCCAAACTTGGTGCTTCCATTGTTTCTCCTTGACACCTAGTTCTGTGAGAGAGCACAGAGAGGAAGCAGACAGATGTCACACATATGATGGGTCTCCATTATTGATGAGAACATTCCAATTTACACTGTGGATGCTAGAAAACGTGTCCATTCTCCTTTCTGGAGAAAGGTATTATCTTTAGTACTTTGGAATGTAAGCAAATCTCTATGATAAAGATAAAAACTGTCTTTACTATTGTTATCTTAAATTCAGGTTAACCAAGTACATTTCTGTGAATGACTAATGAATCCCTGTGAAAGCTTTCTTGATGACTGTCTCCTCTCAAACTTATCACAGCCAAGTTCCTGATAAATGGTCTCTTCCACCAATTCATCTGACCTTTGCGAGTCAGATCAATGTATATATGCAGCACCATGTCTTCACCGGCTCTTCCAATGATGAACATGTAGGTGCTTTCCACATCTTAACCATTATGAAGAGTGTGTTGCAGTGAACCTGAGGCAGCAGATAACTCTTTGTGTGACATTGATTTTATTTTCTTTGACTATGTATCTAAAAATATAATAGCTGAACCATATGGCAGTTCTATTTGTAAAATTTGAGGAGTCTCCACATTATGTTTTTAACTCACTATAGAATATGTCCAATTTTATTTATCAATTAAAACTTTAAAATGTAACATGGTTGAATCCACTTGATTTATCTCAATTATAATTCAGCTTATACATGGTCAAAAATAGCAAGAAAATGCAAAATCTTACAGGAGATCCAGGTGGATGCACATCATGGACTATAAATTTGTGTCCCAAATTTTGGTGAATTGTACTAAAGTGACATTTGATTTTGTATGGTAATGTATTTCTGAATTGTTTTTAATAATGTAAGTGTGAAATCTCATGGAGCATAACTTTGTACTCACTATATCCCATGGAGTATCTTATCTCCACCTGCTTGTAGAGAGATTATTTATTATTAACTATTCTTGGACTGACATAAGAGGGCATATACAGATTCAATCTACATATTCATCCTAAAAGTATTTTTTCTTAAGTGCTTATGATGTGTTAAGCACATTATAAATCATGTGAAGAACTCAAATGCTTGCTTGGTTAGCATTTATAAATAGCCATAAAGGCAACAAAGGAGGTAAAACACTTTACTTTAACTCTGTCAGACATGCCTCAAAGATCTCACACAAATCTGCCACTTTTTTTTATTGATGTCAAGGACACCTTCATCATCTCTTGCATGCAAGATGTTACTGTTATCCATGTCTTTCTGGTAAGCTATTTTTATCTAATACATATCATAGCCTATCCAGCCTAAAAAAAAAAAAAAATCATTGTAATGCCAGTTCATCACTTTGCAAATCAAATGCAAATGTATTCACATGACATAACAAGTCCTGTCATTGTGTGAACTTTCTTTATTTCATCCCTTACCAACGCCCCACTCACTTTCCCAGTTTTGAAAATGTGGTGTTCTGTTTCATGCCCCTGAGAATGTGCAAATGTTTGCCTCTTCCCAGATTAGTATATGTCTTCCTTAAGGACTGATAGACTTCTTTTTCTCACTGCTAAGACAATTGAAAATACTATTGTTCTTGACTCTTGTTAGAACCCATCTGAAATTGATGATGCTTTTTCATGTTCATTGGACTTTATGTATTGTTTTAAGTTTTCACATAATTTGATGGATTATAGCTTCTTTTTCCCCCAATTTTATTAGAAGATACACATAAATTTACTATTTTTAAATGTTCAGTGTTACTAAATGTATTCACACTGTCAAGACACCATCACTGTTATCATCTCTATATCTCATTTCAACTTATTAAATGGAAAATTTATCCACTAAACATTTTCCCATTCTACTTTTAGCCTGTTTGGTTTGAGCAAAGTATTTTATGCAAGTGGAATCATACAATAATTATCTTTCTCTTATTTGTTTCTATCAATTGCCATGATACTGTCAAGATTTATCTGTGTTGTATATATGCTCAATTTTCTTTCTTTATAGGCTGAATAATATTTAAATATATAAATATATTATATTTCCTTACCCACTAATAGACCTATGAAGACTTGGGTTATTTCTATGTTTTGGCTACTTTTCAAAAAAAATATTATGAACATAGTAATTGTATAAATTTCTCTCAAGACCTTTATTTCAATTCTTTTGGAGATACATATTGACTTGCTCAGATTATAATGTTTCTATTATTTGCTTATTGCAAGAGCTCCATATGATTTTCCATGGTGGCTGGACCATTTCCATTCCCACCAACAGTGAGCAAATGGTTTTGGTAGTAGCCGTCTTATTAGGGAGGGGAAGCAACCTCAATTTAGATTTTTCTCTCTCTTTTTTTTTAACATCAAACAAAGATTCATTTGCTGATAGGTTATTTTAGATCTTCTTTGGAAAAGTTTCTACTTAGAATTTTTGCCCATTTATAAATCAGATTTTCTGGTTTCATGTTGTTGAGTTACAACTATTTTTAAAGGTTCATTTCTTCCTTAAATTGTAAGCTTTATTTAAATTACAAATCATATTTTATTTGACATATATCTCAGCTAACAGTATAGTACCTACTGTACAGTGAATAATCTACAAATGTTTATATTTTTAAAATAGAGAGATTAATGACTGTATGCATAGCATTTAAATGATATTTAAGTAAGATGCTACATCGACTTCCATTGTAGCAGGCTATTTTCCAGTTTTCTCCCCGATCTACTTTTCCTTATTTCTATAGTGAAGGTACTTTAGTCTGCCAAAGGCTTTTCAGCCAGAGACTAATTGTACCCTTATGCCAGAAGTGGAAATATTCCTGTGGATTTTAGTTCAGAAGAATATAAACAGAAGAAATCTTTGAAGTGTTGATAACTCAACATAAAATCTATTCATCCTTTGCACCCTCAAAACACAAGATAACTAAAGCTCAGTTTGGTCAAGTTGTGATAAAGAACTAAAATCAAAGGACAGAAGTCATACTTTGAGCACCACCCTTCTCAGTATGGTTATGAAATGTGCAAAGATGCTTCTGTCTCTGTAAGACACCACATCAGAGCGTTCTTTATTATAGTGTAATGAATCTATTTCTCCCTTGTTAAAGAAGTGGTCTCTACCATATTCATGTCAAAGTTTTAATCTTACATCTTTGGTGATACCTTCCCTCATTCACAGGTAACGCCAAGGTAACTCATGCTACTTCCTTTGCAGATAACATCAGGTAACTCATATCGAAAATTCTAATAATCTATTAGCTGTTAATGGGCTGAGTTAATGACCAACCTGGTCTACCTAACAAGACCCTATCTTTAAAATAATTCATTAATTAATTAACTATGTTTCTTTGCATTTTCTACCAACTAGTTCAATGGCATAGTCCAGAGCTGTGTATGTCATGTGGGAAAATTATATTCATTACATGTAGGATACTGTCACTTCCCTAGATTTTTTCTAGACTATACTTATGACACTCGAATCTTTTTTCCCTATATTTCTTAGATAAATGTTAAATTGTTCAGAATATTTTTCATGGTTTTGTTTCATGAATCCTACATGAAATAATATCTACAATCTCTTCTACTTCCTAGATCCATTGTTTACATGGTCTAAGAATTGTGTAGTGGCATACACCCATGATCATAGCATTTGGTGAATCTGAGACAAAAGGATCACAAATTTAATACTAGTCTTTTCTATACAGTAAGAACCTGTCTCAAACATAAAAGCCAAACAAACAGCCAAAAACAAGAATGAGAGAAAGGAAAATGGAAAGACAGGAAGGAAGAAAGGAAGGAAGGAAAAAAGGAAGAAAGGAAAGAAGGAAAAGTAGAGAGAAGAAGAAGAAGAAGAAGAAGAAGAAGAAGAAGAAGAAGAAGAAGAATGGACAAGAGGATGAAAAGAAAGAAGGAAGGAACCACATTCTGGGTTGTGCCTAGGAACTGATAGTACCTATTACACAGACAACATTTCTCTTCTTTTCATTCACTCAAACAGTGGTTGGGTGCCTATTAAATGTTTGGCATCCCTTCAAGTGCTGGCAAGTAGTACAATCTGTGCCTTCCAAGGGCTCATAAACCACAGAGAGTAGTTTTCCTTCAAAACTATTAGGACTTAGCATTCTGTCTCAGGTCCAGAAGAATATTAGTCAAATGAGAAGCTTTCTCTGACTATAAATATGAACAAACTCAACTTTTGAAGTCAAGATTACTTCCAAAGTTATTTTCCCACTTTCTGCACCCAAAAGATAGCAGGCTATTTTCTGCTTCTTTATTTTAAAATTCATCTATTTATTATGTATACAGTGTTCTGCCTGCATGTTTGCCTGCATGCCAGAAGAGGTCACCAGATCTCATTATAGATGGTTGTGAGTCACCATGTGGTTGCTGGGAATTCAACTCAGGACCTCTTGCAAGAAGACCCTGTGCTCTTAAACTCTGAGCCTTCTCTCCAGCACCCATCATTTTCTTTTTTTAATATTCTTCTTTCCAAATATATGGACACAAAATAGTCTTATATTTCTACTATTGGAAAGATCACTTATGAATAAACAGTTCTCATGGACACATTCTTATGAATGTCTCTCTTCTCAGACAATCTGGCTATTCTTTTAGGTAATCATAAGTTCATCTATAGATTTGGTTATCTAAGTATACTCTTTACACACACACACACACACACACACACACACACACACACACACAGGTGTGTGTGTGTGTACATACATATATAGAGAGAGACAGAGGAAGAACACAAAAAATTGGAAGATAAGTGTAAGTTTATTTCTTGTAGTATGCGTTGAATCTAGAACATATTGCATGCTAGGCAAGCACTCCACCAGTGAGCTACATCCTCAGCTCTTCTTTTATTTTTCATTTGTAGATAGTGTCTCACTAAGTTTTTCAAGCTGAACTTTTGATCTTCCTGCTTCTTCCTCCTAAGTAAATAGGATTTCAGTTGTACAGCAGGCCTGGCTCTTCTTAAGAATTACCCAAGATTTCAAAGACTTCTTGAAAGTAAGTGGATATCCATCAGGCCACTGTCATTCTGATATGTCATTATTGGTAACAGGGCCAGTGGTGAAACCAAGAATGAAGGATTAAGCTATTTCAATCTTGATAGATGATTTCTTAAATTGTGCTCATTTTTCTATTTAGTACAAAGTCTGGCCTTGCAAGAGTAACATGATGTAATTTCTATTTTCTAATCATATAATGTATGTGTGAGTGCTGGGTGCACATCTAATGTAACTCTTGATTTAGTTTTGTAAGAAACCTAGCCTCAATATATTAGTGATTGAGCTAGGCTTGAAAGATGTCTTTAAGGAAATACCATAGTTGACAGACAATCTTCTGGACAAATCACTACCAATAACGTGATTATTGAATGAGTGTTTCTGTGATTAATGCACAGTGGTTAGTCCCTACTTAGTATCACTCTATTTTTCTAGTAGTTGATATTTACGGAGACTCTGTTATCTTTATTACAGGAAAGATACTATACTGAAAGATTTAATTAACCTATAACCATCTAACTTAGTTAAAAAATATTTTAATGGCACATACAACAGCATTCCCATGCAAGTTAAGTTTGAAATACAATGATGCAATAGTAACAGCAGGTAAACCCTAGCAGTACAGGGTTTAACAATGGAAAAACTACTAGTAACCAAATGATCACAAAAACCAAACTTCCTCTGAGGCTGCTCTAAACTATGTGCTCTCTGGAAACCTGAACTAGAAAACCCTTAAGGATTTAGACTGCCTTGCTCAGCAAGCCCAAGAAGTACAATGTGTCATCACTCTGTGAGTTCAATAAGTGACTGTCCAGTTAAAGTGAGTATTACAATGCGGGTTTTCTTTGTGTTTGGTAAGTATTTTTTTTATTTTTTAATATTATAATATAATTGAATAATTTCCTCTTCCCTTTCTACCCTCTGAACCCTCCCATATATATTCCTCCTTGCTCTCTTTCAAATTCATGGCCCATTTTTCATTAATTATTGTTATATACATATATATGTACATATATGGACTTATATGGGTATATTTATTATAAATATATAAATCTCTATGTATGTATCTATTATAAATATATAAATGCATATATATATATGAGATCTGCTTATCAAATTCAGGATGTCCAAATTGCCAACTTCCAGTGAAGCTCCTACTCTCCTTTGGGAATGATTAGCTTTGAGAAAACTTTATTTAATCAAGCATATTTTCATGTCAAAAATGAGTTTATAATCCTTCCAATAGTGTTTTAAATGTCCTTATACAGTCATTTCTTCTAGAACACATGTCTGGATATCCAGGTAGAAAGAGGTTCCTTAATGGATGCATCATAGTCACATTACTAATTACATAAATACAACCTGCTCAGTCTGTATAATATGCCTGTTGGATTCTATTGACTATTCTATTAAAACAACTTTACTTTTATTCTGCAAAAGAAATATGTGACATTTTATGATAGGGAGAAGGATAAAGAGTATATGTGTATTAAGATAAATAGTTGCATTTTGAGAGGAAGACTGAGTCCCAAATGAATTCAAACAGACTCAAAGTCATGGAAGAACTAGCCAACGTTAAGGCTAAGATTAATAAACATTGCCTGAAATTAAGTCAAAGCTAGTACAGAAGGAAACATTAATGACTCAGGAAGGCACTGCACTAAGTCTAATGGTTGAAGGATGGAGATGTGACTATGATGCATACATTATGGAACTTCTTTCCACATGGATATTCAGACATGTGTCCTAGAAGAAATGACTGTATAAAGACATGTAAAACACTATCAGAAGGTGCCTAAACTCATTTTTTGACTTGAAAATATGCTTGATTAAATAAAGTTTTCCCACATGACAATTAGGGTGTTTGGCCATCCTATTACCAGAGTAGGTCAGTTTGGGCTTTCTCTCAACCATTGCCAGTAGTCTATTGTGGAGGTATCTTTGTGGATTTCTGTGGACCTCTCTAGCACTTTGCTTTTTCCTATTCTCATGTGCTCTTCATTTATCATGGTCTCTTATTTCTTGTTCTCCCTCTCTGTTCTTGATCTAGCTAAGATCTCCCGCTCCCCTAAGCTCTCTTTCCCTCTAACCTTGCCCTTCATTACCCCCACTCATGTCCATGTTGTTCATGTAGATCTCATCCATTTCTCTGTCACTGGGCGATCCCTGTGTCTTTCTTAGAGTCCTGTTTTCTAGGTAGCCTCCCTGGAGTTGTGAGTAGCAGTCTAGTCATCTTTGTTTTACATCTAGTATCCTCCTGTGAGTGAGTACATACCATGTTTGTCTTTCTGAGTCTGGGTTACCTCACTCAGGATGATTTTTTCTAGATCCATCCATTTGCCTGCAAACCTCATGATGTCAGTGTTGTGGTATGTTCTGTATGGCAAATGTGTTGCTCTGATTGGTTAATAAATAAAACACTGATTGGCCAGTAGCCAGACAGGAAGTACAGGCAGGACTAACAGAGAGGAAAATTGAGAGATTAGGAAGGCAGAGGGAGAGACTTGCCAACTGCTGCCATGACAAGCGAGATGTAAGGTACCGGTAAGTCATGAGCCACGTGGCAACTTATAGATTAATAAAAATGGGCTAATTTAAGATAAAAGAAGTAGATAACAAGAAGCCTGCCACGACCATACAGTTTATAAGTAATATAAGCGTCTGCGTGATTATTTTATACGTGGGTTGTGGAACTGCGGTGGCTTGGTGGGAACCGGAGAGAAGCTCTCCAGCTACAAATGGTGCCCAAAGGCTTGAGTTTCCACCTTAAACCTGAGAATATTTAGAAATCTCATTCAATGACTGAGGGAACTGGATGCAGAGATCCATGGCCAGGCCTCAGGTGGAGCTCCCGGAGTCCAACTGGCGAGAAAGAGGAGGGTTTGTATGAGCAAGAATTGTTGAGACCGAGATTGGAAAAAGCACAGGGACAAATAGCCAAATGAATGGAAACACATGAACTATGAACCAATAGCTGAGGAGCCCCCAACTGGATCAGGCCCTCTGGATAAGTGAGACAGTTGATTAGCTTAATCTGTTTGGGAGGCTTCCAGGCAGTGGGACTGGGACCTGTCTGGAGCTTATGCAGGGACACTTTGCTCAGCCTGGCAGGAAGGGACTGGACAAGCATGGACTGAGTCTACCAGGTTGAACTCAATCCCCAGGGGAGTCTTTGCCCTGGAGGAGATGGGAATGGGAGGGGGGGCGGGGGGGAGGGGGGGGGGGCGGGAGGGGGGAGGACAAGGGAATCTGTGGCTGATATGTAAAATTAAATTAAATTATAAAAAAAATAAAGTTTTCCCAAAGTTAATCATTCCCAAAGGAGAGTAGGAGCTTCATTGGAAATTGGCAATTTGGCATTCTGCATGAGCAAATCTCATCAGGGTATCAATAGCAGGCAAAGAGCACCTTTGACTGGTGCAGTTAGCTATGAAACTAGCTCCCTGAATTGTATTGGTATTGAGAAACACCATGAGTTAGTACTGCTGCTGATACCTTCTGGCTTGCTGGATCTCTTTTTACACAAGAAGCATCCACGTTATTTTACATGTCTATTGTTTAGGTGGATCTTTGAGAAGAAATAACGTTATGCCGACAATGAGGTGAGATTTGAAAATGTCTCTCTGTTGCCACATCCAAGCTAGTAAATGAGATACATCAGCTTCATAACTGAAGCTCACCTCCAGTTAAGACTGAGCATGAATGACAGTCTCTTTCTTAATAGTTTTAGAAAATGTTTAGCCAATCAATTAGTTGGAAAATGAGACCAAAAGTGGAAACACAAATAAAGAAAGTGACTGTTCTGTTCCCTAAATTACCTGAGAGTTCACCACTGTGTATATCGAATATAAGACAAATAAAGCACATCTCTAAAGTGCTTTTTTATATTAAGGAAACATATTCCCCATAAATAAATTGAATTTCATAAATCAAGATCATATTTACCCCCCTTGGCTTTTGTCATAGCTTCAGCGTGATCTATCTGTATTTATGACAGAGCCTCATTCAGCAGTATTTGTGAATAGGTCAACTTCTTTTCTGCTCCCTGAGTATTTAAACAGTAGATTTACAGACTGTCCAAATACAACAGGGAATCTGCTCACCACTCAACTATGAAAGGACACAGGATCTGCTCACTAGTCAACTGGAAAGGGAGTCAAGATATTAGAAACAAGGATGGAGTGGGAGAGCAATGAAAGAGATATCATGATAGAGGGAGACATCATGTGGATAGGAAGAAACCAGGTGCTATGGAAGTTCCCAGGAATCCACAAGGATGACCCCAGCAATAGTGGAGAGGGTGCCTGAACTGGCTTACCCCAGTAATCAGATCGGTGAATACCCTAACTCTCATCCTAGAACTTTCATCCAGTAACTGATGGAAGCAGATGCAGAGATCAACAGCCAAACACCAGGCCGAGCTCCAGGAGTCCAATCGAAGAGAGAGAAGATGGACTCTGTGAGCAAGGGGGCATCAAGATCATGATGAGGAAACCTACAGAGACAACTAAACCAAACAAGTGTGAACTCATGAACTTTAGACCAACAGCTGTGGAGCCTCCATGGGACTGGACTAGGCCCTCTGCATAAGCAAGACAGTTAGTTGTGTAGCTTGATCTGCTTAAAGGGCCCCCTGGCAGTAGGATCAGGATTCATCCCTGGTGCATGAGCTGGCATTTTGGAGCCTACTACCTATGGTGGGGACATCTTGCACAGCCTTGATGCAGGGGGGTGAGGCTTGATCCTGCCTCAAATGAATGTACCAGGCTCTGCTAACTCCCAATGGGAGGCCTTATCTTGTCTGAGGAGGGAATGGGGGCTTGGTTGGGGGTACAGGCTGGGGGTCAGGAGGAGGGAAGAGGGGGGAATTTGTAGTTGTTATGTAAAATGAATAAAAAATTTCTTAATTAAAAAATAAATAAAAATGTAATACTTCTAATGCTGTGTTTCAGAAGCTTTTCATATCACTCTTTCTTTAAATTGTTTTGCATCGTTAAATTAATACAGAGACTGTTTGGGGAGAAAGGAGGAAAGCCTGTTAACCTAACATACCTCATGTTGCTATTTGTAATGGTTCTTGTTGTGCCTTGTCTTTCACACATTACCTTTACAATGTGGACCTAATCATTTGAAAATAAACTTCAAACCTAATTTTTCACTTAGCATGACTTCTGTCATAGCCATGCCTCTTTTATTTACAAGCAATAAAGACACATATGGCCGTGTTCAGAAGAATGAAGTAGCTATTACAAAATCGGGTACCAGAGTTTATGCATTGAGGCAATGCTACAATCAAACCTTCTCCCTCCATGATGCTGTTAATAGATAAGGATATTGTCATCTTTACTTCTCTCTTATTAGCTCTATCCTCCTCTTTGTGTTTTTGCTTATAATATTTATAACTGTATTATTATTTTGACTAAACACATGAAATGAAGCAACTTGAGGAAGGACGGTTTTGTATTGGCTCCCAGTTTGAGGGAACACAGTCCATAATGATGGAGAAAGCATGGCAGCAAGCAGTTCCATAGCAGCGAAAGCATCTGGCAATTGCTTGTTACAGGTTACCAACTAAGAGACAGAGATACTAGCTGGGAAGGACAAAGAGACTATAAGTTATAAACTCCATCCTAATGGGCTCATGACACTGTATTTGACAGATGATCCCAATGTCCAGAATTTTCTATATCCTCCCAAAAGACCTCCCCGTGGACCAAATGCTTAATATTAAATGCTTAGCAGTAAATATGCTAAGAATAAGCTTGCTGCAAGAACATAATTTTCTCAGTGCACCCAATCCCGGTTGGAAATTTAAAATACTTATGATGCTCTTAAATTAAGATTTGCTTCATTGATTCTATACACACATAAAGTTAGGAACATAGGCAACATGTAGCAAGAATATATACTTACCACCATTTGTACCAAAAGATCAGCTTTATTGATCTGGCTTCATATAGATGGATCTATAGTCATAGATGTATTTATGTATTAAGAGATCATACACACGTGCACACACACCAGTTATAAATCTCTTTTTCTTGTTCCCAGTGTATTTAATAATGGTACTTTCAAGAAAGGCATATGCACTGGTAAATTTAGGTGGAGTGACTACATTACTTCTATATGACACAGAAGATTTTGACAGAGGGAAAAAGCCATTTGAGAAAGGGGTAATAGAATTTGTCAACTTGAGAACATGGAGGAGCCTCAGACTGTTTAGAGGTCCACACAAGGATTAAGGAAAGGCATGAAGATACATGAGTAGTAACTGAGGAGTGAGAGGACAATCAGAAGAGCAGATTGGTTTAGGAGGAATTCTATGGGGAAGTCTCAAGGATGATTTTGAAACAGAGGGGAATTGTCATGTTGGAATGCACTGGAAATTTTATGAATGGGATTAGGTGTTATTGAATTTTATGGATGGGTTAGAGTTACTTAGGTTTATGAATGGAGTTGGGGTTATAAAGCTTTATGGATGGGGTGTGATAAAAACTTGAAAGGTGATGGCCTTGAGTCTGACAGGAAGAACATTTCTTGGCCCACAGGGGAGAATCAGGAACAAAACATGTCTATATTATTCTCAAGGACAGGATCTCTTCAACATGGCTGCTACATGTTCCACCAGATTTAGTATATAATGGAACTGAAAAATCCTTACTGGGTAGAGTATGATAAAAATAAATATTTGTGTTGGAGAATTGAGATGAAGGAAGAGTCCAACTTATTTTAGTGTTGTCTAACACTCAATCCTTCTTTACAAACTATCAACCCTTTGCAATCTTTGTTCTCCCAGTGCTAATGAGCCACATGGATGCCTCACTTTGTGACACTGAATCATATCTTCACTCCTTACAAGGAACTATTACATCTTCATTGTTATACTAATTATATGCAAGGAGTGCTAGGGTCAGCTCTACCTTCTTTCCCTTATCTTTTGATGCCTAACAAGTGGCCAAGTACTTATATGTACAAAAAAATATTTATCAAGCAATCTGAATGACTCACTTCCTTATTTTACATGATTAATAAGTATGTGTAAGGCTCCAGCTAAAATGGATGGAGAGTCTTTTAAATTCCCAGACAGACAAACGGATAGATAAATTATAATAAAATTTAATGAAATAATGTTTTAAATGTCTCTGATATGTGTAGACGTGGAAAGCAAGGGAATGCAAGGGGTCCAGTGCTCTCTAAGGAATATTACAAAGCCTATTATCATACCTTATGCTACATAAAATTCAAAATCACAAATAACACGAAGATTGGGCTTGCTGCCAGGAAGCTATGGCAAGGAAGTCAGGCCATGTCATCCTGTCTGTCTGAGATTCATGGTAGAAGAAGCAAAGCCCATGAAAAATTGGAGTATGGGTTTGCATTGATGTAAAGCAAGTCAGGCCAGAATTATACCTCTCACTGTGCAAGGATAGAGAAATTTACTTCTCCTGAAAATTTCAGGGTTCATAAAACTGAAAATGCAATAAATAATATCAATGTCATTGAGTTGCTGTAGCAGTCAAATGATAATGTACACGAACTGCACAGTACAATATATGGCATATTGAATGTGCTTAACAGTGGTAATTGACAGGATTTTTGTTGTAATTAATGATAAACGTAAAGGAACATTTATAGTTCTTTTTGTGTGTAAGTATGGTTTACATATGTTTATGCATTTGCATGTGTGTGGATACACATGAATGCATATGAAAGCCAGAGGTTGATGTTGTATGCCTTCTTTACTCCCCTTCCACTTATTTATTTATTTATTGATTTATTTATTTATAACTGAGTCAGCATATCTAGTTGAAGACCATGCTCATTTATTGAACTAGTCCAGCTAGTGTGGTGGTATTTGCTCCACCTATGACCTTGGACTATAAGCCCGAAGGAGGTAGTGCTTCCTGCCATTGTATGTGACTTCTTAAAAGGAGAGGGATAAGGGTCACATACCCCTTCTCCCTGCTCCTGCTTGTGAGGTGGATTCACACCCAGCTAGTTCAGTCTGTACAGCATGAGACTCTCAACCTCAGGGTTGTGGGTTCATGCCCCACGTTGGGCACCAGATAAAGTGATAAGTACATGGGAGTCTGTTTAAGAAGTATTAGGGTCATTCATTAAGGTAAATTGAGGAAATACACTCAAAAATACAGAACGGAGTAGATAGCTGAAGTTGTCCTGTTATCTGAGCAGGAGCGAATCCACCTTATAGGCAGGAGCAGGGAGAAGGGGCATGTGACCCTTCTCCCTCTCCTTTTAAAGGGTCATGTACAACAGCAGGAAGCGCTGCCTCCTTCAGGCCCTATAGCCCAAGGTCATGGGCAGAGCAAATATCACTACAAGCTAGCCAACTTGCTCTGGTCTTCCCTGTCAGTGCCTCTCAAGCCTTGGGATTACATGCAGATGGCCCTGTCTACCTAGGTCTTACATGTGTGCTAGGCAATACAAACTTTGGTCCTCACATTCCCAGCAAGTGTGTTATCCACTGAGCAATCTTGCCAGTCTACTGTTGTACCTAAAGCAAATATGACACCGGTGTAAACAGTTGCCAAATAAGGTCTTTTTAGCAAAACCTATCATTGAACCAATGAGTAAAATGATGGGCAAATTAACTGGGGTAAGTAAACCAAGACATATTAAAGCTAAAAGCATTTACAACTATGTTATTGCTGCTTCCCCCTTTAGAAAGATGTCAAGCAAGTAGGCAGTTGATAATGATCAAATATAAAACTGTCTTTTCTAGGCCATGGGTGGAAGTGAATTGCCTTAAGAGAGTTTTTCTTCATGACCATAAAATCTCACAATTGCCAGCAGATATTGTGAAATGTCAGCCTAGCCCACATTTGTGAAAGCTCTTGAAATGATCAATGCAATATCAAGGGGAAAGCCAAGAGGGTGGAAGAGGGTCATTGCACATCCCTTCTCTGGCAAGCACGCACAACAAAAACCCGTTTGTCTGAGCCAGCTGCCCCCACTCTGCTAATGATGCCAATATACAACAAGAGTTGCAGAGGGCTGACAGGGCATGGAATAAGTCAGTTTCTTTGGAATCCCTGAGTCAGAGCTCTGCCTACCTCAACTACACCCTTAAAACACACAGAACAAAGTCCTCCAGCACAGGCCCTGCTCTTGGAATTTACTCTAAAGACTCAGGAGAGCCCCTTCTGTCTGGCAGGAATATGCAGTTCAAACACAGCCAACTTCATTTCCACTATCTTCCTTCAAAGCTCTGGAGCTTATCACTTGGCCCCCTGCCTAGAGAATGCTGTGACTCTCCATGAGGCTATATTAACACAAGATATCAGAATCTACCACACTAAAGACATCTGCTATTTGTCAGCTGCCATTCTCTTGCAAGTTTCTCTTCTGAATGTTAATGACAAATGGCACTAGTGGCTTCAAAACCCAGATCCCTGGTCAATGACAAAAGCTGAAGTTTATCATGTTTCTGCACCTAGCCTTCCTCAGTAATCAGTCTGTGAAAACAGCTTCAATGCTTGGTTTGTTTGTGTGTGCATCCATTCATGTGTATGTATGCCCATACATGTGTGAGTGTGTATGTTTGAAGGCTGGAGGTCAACCTTGGGTATAAGTCCACAAATGCCATCTACCTTGTTGTTTTGTTTTTTCAGGGTTCAATCATTGACCTAGAGCCTGCTAATTCAACCGCACTGGCTGTCCAGAAAGCCGTAGAGATCCACCTGTCTCTGACTCCGCAGCACCTGTTATAAACTCAAGTCACCATGGCTAACTTTTTACATGACTTCTTGGATATTGCAATCTAGTTACCATGTTTGTTTACCAGACATTTTCTGACTCAGCCAGCTCCCCAGATCCACACACACTGATTTTTAAGAACCTATTACCACTGTTGAATTTTTCTGCACATTTTTCCAAAATAGTAATTGAAGCATCTATGTCAGTTCTTACCTAACATCCTTTCCATGGTCTGTAGGAGCTTTAAATTTCAGCTGAAAAGTATATCAATTCCACTAGAAAACAAAGCAAAACACCAAAACATAAATAGGGAAAATGTTTTTGGAGATACATTATTGTCTAGCCTCTAGAAGTTTATCCCAGGCTTTATCTTCTCAGCAGGGCCTTGGTCCACTGATGGGAAAGCTGATCTTGAAGGATCCATTTCTATTCCTTTATAAGAAAAGTAATAGTGAAAATCAAGCTGTGTTTGGAAAACCAGTGTGAGGGTAGGGTTTTCTCATAATTTCTATTCATAGCGTTGGGCCCAGTGACTCAGACACTCTGAGAAAAAACTGTATGAATAAATGATTTACAGAGAACAATATAAAGTTATATGACAAATAACAAGATTGGATCACACCATACAAATTATACACATTGAAACCTACCTATGCTTATCTCTATGACAGGAAAATTAGGTGGATTTTGAACTCTTCTATACATTTGTATCACCCAGACTTCTATAATAAATATTACCTTGGAAATTCTTGTTTTGAATTCTTTGAAACCAAA
>CABHPR010138968.1:23945-41925 GCA_902168415.1 Peromyscus melanophrys | reverse complement strand
TTTTTTTTTTTAATTTTCAAAGAACAAATTTAATCAATAAAAATGAGGAAAAAGAAAATATACATTGGCGGAGGATTGACTGATTACCCTCTGCAAAGACTTAAGTTTCAGAATTTTTTAAAGATTGCTTTATGTTTTTATATGCATGTCTGTGTGTGGGAGGGGACATGAGGAGACCAGAGAAGGCATCAGGTACCCTGGAGTTGGAGTGACAGGCAGTCGTGAGCCACCTGATGCTGGTGCTGGGAACTGAACTCACACCTTGCAAAGAGCAGTATGTACTTCCAACCACTGAGCCATCCCCCCCAGTCCCATGCTTTGGAGACTTTAAGGATGATGGACTTTCAAAGATGTAACTGTTTTCTTGGCTACCATATGCATTTAAACACGTTTAACAAATTCAAGTTCTTGGTTTTTCCTTCCACTCATGTTCTCTAGCTCATCATTTATCATTTTTCTTTCTCTCTCAATTTTTAAAATTCATTTGGAGGAATTGATAATCTTTCCTGGTTCTTGATAGAAGCAGAAAAATACTAGCTTTGGAGTTCCAAAGAAGAAAAATGCCCAATTATATGTATTTTTAAAAATTTGTTGCCTTAGTTGGGCATGGGAGTATATGCCTATAATCCCAAAATTCAAGAGGCAGAAGGAAGAGGAAGTCTATGACTCCGAGGCCAGCCTAGTCAATATGACAAGTTCTTGGCTAATAGGGGTATATGGTACAATAGCTATCAAAAAATCGCATAAATATGAATAAATACATACAAAAATAAAGTCTTGCCTTATTATTATTGGCATCTATTTCTTAGTAATTGTCTATATCACCTTCCTCTTCTCCTGTGTCCCTAGCCAGTGCTGAAATCCGAGATACAAACCTGTTAAATGTGTACCTCTCAAGTGGTCTATTATTAAACTATTTTGTTATAGATTCCAGATTTCCCTCTGCAGCAGCTTCAGATTCTTCAATTTTCTAAAGCATTAGCACAATTTAAGAAACGTCAGTCGAGCCTGGGAATTTCCTGACACGCAAAAAGTCAGATGATGTCCTTTATCACTTTGACCAGTTATCCCTCTCTCCTTTGGCTGCTGTCCACCCCAAAATAGAAGCTTCTCCGACCAAGGCTGAGAGCAACCCACGTCTGGGAAGTCTGTATTGCAAGCAGGTAGGGTCCAGTGCTGGGTAAGATCATTCATGTCTTGTCTTCCCCCAGCAGCCTGCATAGCACCTTGAGGCATTATGAAAGCTGCCCAGAAGGAGGAAGTTCCTCAGTTGGTTTGCAATTGGTATCTTTATGTAGCAGGAATCTTAACAGGTCTTATTAATAAAAATCAAACCTGGGCCAGGTATTGGGGTGAATGCTGGAAGATCAGAGAAGCAGAACAAGCCACAGCTACCTCGCCTCGCCAGTTCCTCAGCAATCCTGTTTCCTCAGACTGGAAGCCTCTGAGTCCTCATCCAAATAGATCTTAGCTGAACTGCTTCTCGAAAGCCTGAATGCTTAGCCAGCCAAATGCTTCTAGTTTCTGGCCTTATATACCTTTCTGCTTTCTACCATCACTCCCTGGGATTAAAGGCTCACTTTCTGGGATTAAAGGCATGAGTCACCATGCTTGGCTGTATCCTTGAACACACAGAGATCCAGGTAGATCTCTGCCTCTGGAATGCTAGGATTAAAGGCGTGAGTGCCACCATTTTCTAGCCTCTGTATCTAGTGGCTGTTCTGTTCTCTGACACCAAATAAGCTTATTAGGGTGCACAATATTTTGGGGAACACAATACCACCACATCTATCAGATATTTAGCCACAACAATTAACTAATATACCCACTGAGCCACGATCTGCCTGTGTACAGGATTTGCATCCCCAGATAAATCCCAAACACTTGAAGTTCCAAGAAACACACTTGAACTTTTTCAATCTTTTGTTTTGTTTTGTTTTGTTTTGTTTTTCAAGACAGGGTTTCTCTGTGTAGCTTTGCGCCTTTCCTGGAACTCACTTGGTAGCCCAGGCTGGCCTTGAACTCCCGAGTGCTGGGATTAAAGGCATGTGCCACCACTGCCTGGCCTGAACTTTTTTCAAATCACAGTGACTCCTGTTATTCAGGATCACATAGGCATAGAAGGCATGGGATTCTCATGTTTATGAGTTCCAGCAGCACCTGTGTACATTGGGAGTTTTAACCCATCTTTTTGTATACATCCATCCGACTGACTGTAGTTACTGTAGAAAACAAGTTTAATCTTCCCTTACCCAGTGTGTAGAAATTTGTCTTTCACAGCTCTGTTTTTGTCCGCTGGCATGATGTGCTACACTGTTAAAGTTATTCATGGGTTTTCCACATAACACAAAGAACATTTTGTAGGGTCTTGTTTTTATCCTTCTCTCTTTATGAACAGATTCCCCTTTCAATCATAATCTGCCTACAGCTCCAAATACCTTGCAGTCCTTACATACCTTGCTGTGAGTTTTACATTTCTCAATTTCAGATTAGTCTATTCACATGAACATCTTTTTTACTTTACCCAGATGGTCACAATTGGTCAACTAATTCACTCCCTGTGCACATATGGTTCCATTGAACATCAGTCATTCTTCCCAGCATTTTCTAAGCACTCATCTCATTATTCAATACTGCACATAAATTATCTCTAATTTCCTCAGCAAATCAGCACAATAGGTATTTACTCCACATTCAGATGATAAAAACAGTCTCCAGAAGATTATTTATTCAAACTCCACGTTAAAACACAGGTGAGCCTGCATCTAAATTGGCTTCTTTTCACTGCCTTACACTCCCCTATTAGTACTTGGCAATTTATATCATTAAAGTCACAAGTTTGCATAACCATGTAGTTGCCACACCTAGATGTTACAAACATTCATTTCAGATTATGTGCCATGCATCCTTGTCATTTGGAAAAGGAATATTGACAAGTAAACCAGTGTTCTGACCAAATCTCTTTGGGTTGCAAGGAAGAAACTCACTTGATAAAATTCAAATAAAAGATAATTGAAAATATCCAAAGATAAGAACTCTTTACTCCTGCCTACCATAGGGATGAAGGCAAAGAGTATGGAAGGTACACTGAAGCCATGAGCCACAGGCATGTCTGGGGAATATAGAGGCTCTCTACAGCTTGCTTTCTCTTTGAGCCTTCCTGCATCACAGCCACTCCTCATCCCAGATTCCTAATTAGGAGACTAGTCTCAACCACACAAAGTAGCTGTCCAGAGTCTAAACGGAGATAGCTTTACAGTTCCATCTTTCTTTCAGCCACCCATCCACACTTGTGGAAGGGTCCATAGACCCTGATGTTAAAGTGAACCACATACATGGTCTAACTTTTAACAAATCTAGTTTCAGACTCATAATGATATTGTCAAGGTCAACACAGGAGACATATGGAATGACATCTGGGCTTGAAATCCTTGACCCTCTGGAACTGTTCTATAAAACCAAGCCCCCTTATACAGGAAATTCTAGGCCAAGTTTCAAAATACACTTGTGAAATCAAACTGTCTTGTTTCTCTTCCAATATCAGGCAAATCCCAGTGTTTATATTGACCTTGTCTTAGGATGAAGATCAGAAGTCTATGGGAAAGAGACACTTAGGCAGCAAGGATATCCATGCAACTGCTTACAACACTGTGAGAACAGCAGATTATAAATACAGGCCCCTAAAAGTGTCATCACTCAAGACTAGTGTGACCATTCTCAATCAGCATGGGTATGACCCAGTGTGACCAGCACGGTCAACTCTGCATTATTCTCAGTTTAAACACTTCGCATCATTTCAGCTTCCTGTGGTGTCTTCTAACCCACTGGTGAGTCAAGTAAGCCAGGAAGAAAGTAACTGGCCTTCCGGCCTAGAGGCTGCCTCCTGGGTGACAGGCTGAGGCAGGGCACAGACACCAGTGGCAAGATCTGAACAGATCTATAAGACCAAACCAAGCTAGAGTGTCATGTGACAGAAAAGGCAGTCAAGGAAAGGTTTGCCACATGGTAGACAATGAGAGCTAATCAGCACTTGCAACAGAGTATTTTACCATGAACATTCACCTTTCTTTAAAAATCAAATTTTCAAATCCTTTGCCTTAAAGTAGCAAACCTACATGCTTTAAAACTCAAAAACGTTCTTAACAAAACAATGTGGAAAATTAGTTCTGCTTTCTACCTGTTTGCCCAATCATTTTTTCACAATTCACTTCCAATAGGCAAATATTGTCACTAATGTCTTATATTTCTCTCTAGATATATCTAATATAGTCAATTATATGCAGAATATACATGAATATGCAGAAGTAGGAGGGTCTGTTGGCATACACGTCACAGAGATCCAGTTCCTTGTAATTCCACTTAAAATATCTTACCAAACCTACCATATTAGAATATATGCAAATGTATTTTATTTTTTGCAATATATTCCATTTGATGGGTATGTCATAATCTCTTTAATTGGTTTACCATCAGTGGGCATTTTGGATATTTCCTGTCTTGAATTATGACTGACAATGCTCCCATATAAGTCACTTGATCTGAAAATTGTTCCTTTCTCCCCCTCCCAAAAAAGATCACCAGTCTTAATTACTGGCTATGACACAAAAAAAATTGCAGGTATAAATTAAGTCTTAACATGAGACTATTTTATATTACCCATCTTGGTTCTTGGTGTGATCACATGCATCCTTAAAGAAGCACAAAGAATTATGCTAAGAGTATAGGGGAGCCAGTGTAGCAGGGAGTCCACACATGCAGACTAGCACCAGTCTGGGAGAGGCTCTCCCTTAATGAAGCATAGCCCTGTGGTACCTCAGTGTGACCCAGTGCCACAAAAACTTCAGACTGCTAGACTAACCTTTATGAGAAAATACATTGGTGTTGTTCTAAGCCCCCAAGACTGTCATAAGTTGTTTTTGTAGCCACAGGGAATTAACATACTTGCATGTTTTAAAGTTTTCCTATATATGGGTAAAACTCTATAATAAACTCCCCTGCTGTGGGATGTTCTGTCTGCTGTGAATGTGTTGCTCTGATTGGTTGATAAATAAAGTGCTAATTGGCTACTAGCCAGGCAGGAAGTATAGGTGGGATAAACAGACACAGAGAATTCTGGGAAGTGGAAGGCTGAGTGAGGAGATGCCAGCTCACCATCTAGGGAGCAGCAGGTAATGGCATACAGGTAAGGCCACAGAATATGTGGCAACATACAGATTAACAGAAATGGGCTGAGTTTAAGAATAAGAGCTTGTCAGTGGTAGGCCTGAGCTAATGGCCAAACAGTTTTAATTAATATAAGCCTCTGTGTGTTTACTTGGGTCTGAGTGGCTGTGGACTGGGCAGGACACAGGAAAAGTTCAGCTACACTCCCCAAAGACAGATGTCTGCAGATGTGCATTTATGATCTCTCTAGATCAGTGGTTCTTAATATGTGGGGGTCACAACCCCTTGGGGGTCAAATGACCCTTTTACAAGGGCTGCATATAAGATATCCTGCATATCAGATCATTCCATTATGATTCATAACACTAGCAAAATTACAGTTATGAAGTGGCAACAACAAAATGTTATGGTTGGTGTCAGCACAACACAGGGAACTGTATCAAAGAATGGAAGAGTTAGGAAGCTCCTTGAGAACCATTGCAATAGAACTTCCTGATTGTCCCACATGGTGAGTGTGATATTTAACACCCCCAGGAACAAAGTGCAAAAGTCCCTATGTCCTGATACTTTCCAGTACAAAGCTAACAAACTGTTTGACTATGATTAATGTGGTTTTCTAATTGTTGTTTTAATTTGAATTTTTATTATTATGAGTTAGATGGATTTGTCTTTAGTCATTTTTATTGTTTTTTTCCTGGAACATCTACTTTCATCTGTTGCTAGTTTTCTATTGTGGAATTGGTATTTTGGCTAATGAACTTGCAGAGATGTTCTTCAGTTTTCTGGTCTTGTTTGTTTGTGGTGCTGTGGATCAAACTCCCGCAGGCTAAGCAAGCACTCTACCACCAAGCTCTAATTTCAGTCCAAGCAATTTTGTTTTTATTTAGCATTAGCTTTTTGACTTCGTTTTTTATGATTTTTTACCCATCAGGATTTTTTTTCAATTTTATGTGGTAAAAATAATATCTGGGGGCTGGGATGATGGCTCAGGTGATAGAATGCTTATGGCATAGGCACGAGGACTTGAGTTTAGATTCCCCATACCCACATAAAAATGCCAAATGTAGAGGTATGTGCTTCTAAGCCATTGGTGTGAAGGCAGAGGCAAGTGGATCCCTCCAGCTTGTTGAGCAAGCAGTCTATCTGATTGACAAGCTCTGTCTGGGTTTGCTAATCCTCTGACAAGGCTAAGGTAGAGAGCTTGAGTGACTAGTGGTTGAAGGGACTTACTTCGAGCCTCGTGACTTGGGTTCAATCCCCAGGACCCATCTGGTTAAAGGAGAGAACTGACCACTGCGAGGTGTCCTCTCATCTCCAGATGCATACTCCAGATGTGACCCTGGCTTTCCCACACACATGCTCACGTAAATAAATTACTGTATGTTTTAAAAGAGAAGGGAAATGTTGAAGAAAAATAAATAAGGTGAAAAGTGATAGGGAAGCATCCAATATTAACCTCTGGCCTAAACCTATAACACATATGTTGCACACTGCACACACACACACACACACACACACACACACACACACACACCCCTAATATTTTAGAGTAATTGGCTTTTGGCAATATGTTGAACACCTTCCCCCACATTAAGATTATTTTCTTTAAGGCCAGACAATGGTGACACACACCTTAAATCCCAGCACTTGGGAGGCAGAGGCGGGTAGATCTCTGAGTTTGAGACCAACCTGGTCTACAGAGCATATTTGAGGACAGCCAGGGCTACTCAGAGACACCCTGTCTTGGAGAAAGAAAAACTTTAAGAAACCCCACAGAATCAACTACCTTGGGATTATTGGGGCTCACAGAGACTTAACCAACAACCAGAGAGCTTGCGTGGGACTGACCTAGACCCTCTGCACATATGTTAGGTTGTGTAGCTTAGTCTTCCTGTGGGACTCTTAACAGTGGGAACAGGGACAATCTCCGACTCTGGTACCTGCTTTTGGTACCCTTTCCTCCTACTGGGTTGTCTGGTCCAACCTTAATAGGAGAGGAGGTGCCTCATCTTAACTGCAACTTGATATGCCATGGTTGGCTGATATACACAGGAGCCCTGCCCTTTTCAGAAGAGAAAGGAGGAGGAGTGGATGGGAAGAGGTTGTAGGGAGGGGCTGGGAGAAGGGGAGCAAGCAAAGGGAAACTGTGATAGAGCTGGAAAAACAATTAATTAATTAATTAATAAAAAAGATTATTTTCTTTAGGTATTTCTAATCATTGTCCCAGTTTTCACGTTTAAACCTATGGTTCATTTAAAATTTATGTTGATATGACACATAAGAGATACTAGTTTTCTGCATACCTATCCAGGTGTCTTAATACATCCCATCATTTTTATCTTTCACATTTCAAATTTCTGTGTGGATTTCGGTCTCTTTCTGGAATTTCACTGCTACTGCATGCATCTTTCTGCCTACAAATTTTTAAAAGCAAAATAATCTGTAAAATATGAATTCTGGTTCTTGCATTTGAGGTTGTATGTAAAGAATGCTAAAGGACACTGAACACCCCCCACACACACACACACACACACAAGCCCCACCCTGTAGTCTAAAGGTCACCAGGTACACTTGCTGCCCATCCACCTGTGAGATTACACAGTATCACAGGTGCCTGATAGAGGAAAGAAACAGGAAACAGCCCCTCGGTCAGGGAAGATGGTCTCCCATTGAAGGGGACAGAAAGAAAGCAGGTTAGGACATTTGTGGGACATTTGGGAAGGAAATGGAGGAAAACAATCTTGTTTTTGTCAGTGATTTCACAAAAGGGCAAAATTATGTTTGGGGCTGGTGATGTGTCCAAGCATAATCACAGGATGTCTCGGGAACCATCTAAGCTTCCTGCCACAGGAACCATGAAATCTCTAAAGCTGTCCCTGAAATGAAAAAGAAGCTGGCACATAAGGGTCACCAGTGCCTAGCATCAAAAAAAAAAAAAAAAAAAAAAAAAGGAACTGTTCAAAACAGCAGCAGGACTCAGTGACTTCTGCTTCCCATAGATCCCAGGGTGGGGTGGGAGGACTTTTCTCCAATGTACCCCTCTACGTGATGGTTTATAGTTGCTCTACAAAAGTGTATATGTGCTGTACACAGCTTTTTGAAGGTTCTCTTTTGGTTGTTATTCATTTGTTTAAGGTCAGGCATGTACAACATAACTTGATGTGTTCAGGTCTTCTTGTTCTAAAGGATAGTTAGGTATAACTAAAGTGGCTGGTGGATGTAGAAAGGAGAGGCAAGCTTATTTCTTATGTATTGAGGATGGAACAAATGCCTGTCAATCAACTCCATTGTAGCATCAGCCTTAAGCCTCCACCCGGAGACTGAAGGATGCACACAAAGCTACCAATATGTTACAAGACCTGCCCGGGCTCAAAGATAAGCCTTCAGAGTATACAAGCAGAGAAGGATCTCCCCTCTTCCAATTATTCTCCTGAGGCTGCCAGCACAGTGGGAGCCACCACAGCAAAAGGTTCTATTAAAATTAAAATTAGGTAAGAAAGGAGGAAAAGATAAACATGTCCTCCTTCTTGGTGTTTAAAGTAGAATAGATTATCCACTGGGCTTCTTACTGGGGAATCATACAAAAGAAAGCTCTGCCCTCCCTCCTGGGAGAAGATGGTAACAGAAGACTAGGCCCAGACCATAGTTATGGCAGATTAAGTACCCCCAGTTAACTCTAAGACCCAGTCATCATGAATTCCCACAGCAACATTTTTTTAATCCCCGATAGGCTTTTTACATGAATGATCAGCTCTTCCTTAAAGAGGGGATATGTGTTTTCATAAAGCTATAGGAAGTATGTTCTTAAGGGCTTTGGGTATTTGGAATAAGAGTGTGAGATAAGGTAGGAAATTCTCTGAAAGTACACACTCCCGATGATCTGTTCCTGTGGCATATGTACACACAAATACAGAGGCATGCATGCACATACAAATGCATGAATGGAAGCACGTGCATGTGTGTGTGTACGCGTGTGTGTGCGTGTGCGCGCGCACACACACACACACACACACACACACACACACACACACACACACTGCATTCTGGATAATCAGGAACTGGTTCAGTTTGTAGAATTCTTTTCCCATTACTCCCATTTCCTCTTAGGATTGTCATGTCTCTCTGCCTTCTTTCTGATGGGGCAAGAGGAGAAATAGCCTTTTCCAGGAAGAGAAAAAGATGGCAGAGGCTATCAAAACATCATAAATGTCTGAATGCTGATGTCTCTACAAAAACAGCTGATCTTTCAAACTTTGATTATTAGAGAAAGGGGATCAAGGATAATATAAAAAACAAGAAGGCAACACAAAGCCCTCAGTGTCTGTTAAGAGTCTCATTTTTTTTTTTTTTTTTGGTTTTTCGAGACAGGGTTTCTCTGTGTAGCTTTGCGCCTTTCCTGGAGCTCACTTGGTAGCCCAGGCTGGCCTCAAACTCACAGAGATCCGCCTGGCTCTGCCTCCCGAGTGCTGGGATTAAAGGCGTGCACCACCAACGCCCGGCTAAGAGTCTCATTTTCTTAAAGCTCCAAAACGCTTCACATATACATAGATTCCCTTCTCTGGCTGGGTTTCCTGGTGCATTGACACAGCGTGTTCTGCTTTCAAGCCTTTTTTAATTATACCCCTCGTGTGTGTGTGTGTGTGTGTGTGTGTGTGTGTGTGTGTGTGTGTGTGATGGTGGTAAAATACCTAACAAAACAAATTAATGGAGAAAAGATTTATTTTGTTCACAGCCCGAATCTCTTTTAGAAGAAAAGCAGGGTGAGCATCCCAGGTGGCGGGGGGAACACGTGGCAGACACTGCTCACATCACGACGGATCAGCTAGTAGAGAGTGCCACAGGCACAGGGGGATGAATGTGACCTTCAAAGACTTGCCCCGAGGCCTAATTCCACTAGCCAGGCTCCACCTGCTAAAGGTTCCATGGCCTCCCAAAACAGCCTCACTGTATGGAGAACAAGCATTCAAAACATGATTCTGTTGAGGACATTTTAGATTCAGTCATAGTAGTCTCTTGAGTGTGACACTTCAAAATGGTACAAGATCAAGATGGCATAAGTAGGATTTGTTTTACCATGTGACTAATAAGAGGTAAAGTTTACGGAAACATGAATTTCAAGATACTAGATCTCAATCTTTGGAGGGCAATGACTGCTGAGAGGTGGTAAACAAATGAAGCCACTCTGCAATTGTCTTATGTTACTGATTTGAGAGACTGTCAATGTACAAGGTAGAGACAAGAGAGTCTCAACTCAAAAGATACAATCAACTCCCAAAAAGACCAAGGGCACAGGGTTCACAGGACACAGTGCCAAGGAAGGGAGATCTACAGAGAGGGCCACTCAAGTACTGAGCAAAGTACCTACTGATAATATACATGACATTTCCTGAGAACATGAAAAAGAATGGGGTTAGTAACACTGTCATTTCCCATCAGCCAGACTCAAAAACCCATCACTCACAGGAGCACAGCTGAGTCAAGTATATGGAATTGTACTTATTAAATAGTTTATCATATGAAAATTATACTTCAGTAAAGTAGTTGAAAAACGAATATATGAGTAAAAGTGTGATGTTATCTGTCAGTTTTAAAACATGAATTAGGAGCAGGAGAAACAGCTCAGTGGTCAAGAGCACTTCCTGCCCTTCTAGGGGACCCAAGTTCAGTTTCCAGAACCCAAATCATAGCTCATTCCAGTTCCAAGAGATCTGACACCGTCTCTGGCCTCTTCAGACACTAGTCACACATGTGGTGTGTAGACACACATGCAGGCAAGTACTCATAGACATAAAATGAAAATAACTAAATCTTTTTAAAAAAAAAACATGAATTGAAAATGAAGACTATTAAGTTAGTAGTGTAGTTCAGAAGCAAAGAACTTGCATAGTGTGTACAAGGTCCTGGTGTCAATCAACAGTACTGCAAAGAGAAACAAGTTAGGTAACAATAACCTGTGTCCGTAATAGATTACAGGGGATTTTCCAGTTTCCTTTATACTTATCATATCGAACATTCAAAACTTGAAGTTTTGTTAGCCAAATTTGTTGATCTCTTCTGTACTTTTTCTTCCTTTAGTGTTATGCTTGTGTAATACTTGTTGGATCTTTCCCAGGCCAGAGGCTGTATAGACATTACAATATATTTCTTGAAACCTTTAGAGATCACTGTTAGTACAGGAAACATTTACACTGTGCCTGAAATTTACTTTGGTACAAAGTTAAGGCTTTTGTATTCTCTTAAATAAATCAGTAGCTACACTGAGACATTTATTGAAGTCAGTGTTTCCCTTACTGTATATGCAATAAATTAAACTTAACTTGAAAAGAAAAACCATTGCTTTAAAGGTCTATCAGAAGTTAGCTATGTCAAAGGACTTACCTCCTAAGTTTTCTTCATTCTACATTGCTTGTGCTCTGGGCTGAAAATTTCCTCCTCCTTTTCCATTTCTTTGTTTGTCTGTTTTGTTTTGTTTTGTTTAATGTTCTAAATATTTCGTAGGATTATTTCATTGTAATAGGAACATTTCTCAGTTACTCAGCCACAGTCATATCCTTTGACCTAAACTCTCAAGATAGTGATGAAATATGTGATGGTTAGTGCTGTCAACTTGACAGAATCTAGAATCACCTGGGAGATAGGCTGCTGGGCTTGTCTCAAGGGGACTGATTATCTTGATTATGTTAATTGAGGTGGGAGAGCTGCCCACTTTAGATGGTGCCAATCCCTAGACTATATAAAAAGAAGAAAGTAAGCAAAACACATTCATCACTATCTGCTTCTTGACTGTCAATATGATGGGTGTGACAAGCTGTCTTGGTCCTTGCTTCTGTGACTTCCCCATTATGATGGCTGTGACCCCAAACTGTGAGACAAAATAAACCTTTTCTCCCCTAAGTGGTTTTTGTGGTGGCATTTTATCCAGGCAATGGGAAAAATAATTAATATGGCATCTGACCTCTCGCCTTCTGCCTTGTCCCACATCCCCAGTTCTAAGACATCCTATTAATCCTGCATCTCTCCGAAGTTATCTGGCCACACCAATCACATACTTTCATCTCACACTTATCCTAGTTCACAGAACATGCGTGTGCCTCTCTGGTTAGGCATTTACTTTCAGCAAGTTTGTTGAGATACAATTTCAAATCAGTAAAATTCGCTTCTTTGGCTGTGCAGTGTTATATGAATTTTCACAAATGCGTAGCAATGAATAACCATCATCACAATTGAGATAAACAAAAGTTCCATGACACCACAAATCTTCTCATGCCATCTGTAGTCAGATCTTTTCCTGCCTCTTCCCTGACACCACAGATCCAGTTTCTGTCCCTATAGTTTTGTTTTTCCAGAGTGTTGTATAAATAAAGTCATATATTGTGGTGCTCTTTAGCCTAGTCTCTTCTACTTAGCATACTGCATTTTTGCAGTGAAGCCAAGTTGTTTCGTGGAGCAAGGCTTGATTACTTTTCCCTTTCCTTTTATTGTCTGTGCTATTTTCCATTTATAAGCCCTGTATCACATCAATGAATGGGAACAGCAGTAACAAGATGGAAAACTATGGTGGGACAGCAGTGGTCCAAGTACAGAAAAGCAGTTGTATTATGGTTTGGAAATAAAAAGATCCCTCAAAGGGATTCGTGTATTAAAAGGTTTTCCCAGCTGGTGGGACTATTTTGAGAGATTTTAGAAACCTGAGGAGGTAAGGCCTCACTGGGGAAGGTAAGTCACTCGGAACCTGCCCTTGTTCCAGGACCCCGTCTACTACTTGTCCCATTGCTTCCTGCCCACCAGGAACCAAAGATGATCACTACCAGATGTTCACACTGACATGAAGTTCTTCCCAAGTGCATGGGACCAAGAAACCACTGATTGAACCCTGTCATACTATGAGCCAAATTAAACATTTCATCTCTTAAATTTTTTTCTGTTGGGTCTTTTGTCACCATAGCAGAAATCTCATAGAAAAGTTATCCATGGTTTGAACATCGTCTCGGAGAAAAATTCTAGACTTTCACTAGATAAGATGGTTATTGTGAGCCTAATACAAATACCTTTAATCAGACTGATGAGGTCTCCTCTCTTGCCACTTTACACAGTGCTTTTTTATGATTAATGCTCTTTGTGAATAGATGGTATATTAAAGACTTTACAAAGAGGGAGGAGAGGAGAGGAGAATCTTGAGTATAAACTGTAAACTGTATCTTCAGCTTTCACACCTTGAGTTATAACACAACACTCAAGTTCTAGAAAACTGAAAGAAGTGAAAATCATTCTCATCTAAATGCAAACCAAGCCTGTAGAAGAATGCAATTGATTATTACCCTATGGATATTGACCACATTTTGCATTTAGTTATAAATTTGCCTTATTATTGCTAATCTACCTAAAAACATGCAGTGCTTTGAATTTTCCCTTGAACTTGGTTATAAAATCTTACCAGCTCCCTCAATGATCAATGCCTTAAGTAAATATTTGATGGCTGCTCATTTTTATCAGTATAAAGATCATTTCTCTGTTTACAAAAACAATTCTTCTGAAACAGTGTGGTGTAACAGTTGCAGGTGATATATGAGCAAATATCAATTTACCACAGATGGGACACTGGTGACAGATGAAAAAAATCCTTCCTCACAGGTCTAGCCTGGTGAATCAATGAGTTTATTGTAGTCACTAACAGGAGCATTGGTGACTCAGGGTCATCTGCTCCACACAACAGGCATGAACGATGACTTACAAAAGCTGAGCTCCTTGCCCAACCAAAAGGCAGTTCTGTTGTTCAAATCTTAGGTGGTCTTTTAATTAAAAACCCAGGTGCAGATATGAGGGGGAAAGCTGAAAGATCAGAGAAGCAGAACAGCCAGCCACAAGTTCTTACCTCTACAAAATCCTCAGCCTAAAGAGAGTGAGTTCCTGTTTCCTCATGCCTTATATACCTTTCTCTGCCTTGCCATATCACTTCCTGGGATTAAAGGCGTGTGTGCTTCCCAAGCAAAGGCATAAGATCTCAAGTGCTGGGATTAAAGGTGTGTGCTACCACTGCCTGACCTCTATGTCTAATCTAGTGGGTGGCTCTGTCCTCTGATCCTCAGACAAGTTTATTAGGGTATGCAATATATCACCACACAGTTCCACGAAAGAGTCATTTCTTTCTAGCACTTGTTACTTATATAACCTTGGGGAGGGAATCTTATGACTATCTGAACAGTAACTCTGATGACTCTCTGAGTCTTCTAAGTTGTGTGAGTTTTCTGAGCCTCAACTTTCTGAGTCCCCAGGGGAATATTTCAGGTCTCTGAAAATAGCTATACAACACTCTACCCTTCTTTCCAGCACTGACATCTTTCTGTTCCCTCTCCTGAGATATCCTTTGAGCCTTGGTAGGCATAAAATACATGTGTGATTATTTTATTTCACTTATGGTTGAGGATTTGGCAACTATGCCACAGAAACAGTTACCTGTTCCCAGCAACTGAAACAGTTAAGGGGGGGGGGGGGACTGGACCTACCTCGACCGAATCTACCAGGTTGAGCTGAATCCCCAGGGGAGTCCTTGCCCTGGAGGAGATGGGAATGGGGGGTAGGGTGGGGGGAGGGTGGGGGGGCAGGAGGAGGGAGGACAGGGAAATCCGTGGCTGATATGTAAAATTAAATTAAATTATTAAAAAAAGAGAACCTTTTTAGTACCGACAGCCCACTGCTGAGGCTGATGGCAACAGCATGTCATTGTCATAAACACAAATGTTAGAAGGCAATTTGACAGTCACACATCCATTTAACAAAACAATAATAGTTGCTTTCCTATTGGAGCCTATGGTTTCCTTGCCATGGGATTTTGCCCTGACTTATAGTACAGACATGAATTCTTGCTTGTAGAGTGGACCTTAAATCCAGTCAGTAAGAAGTTGACTGCCTCAATCACAGTTGAGTTCTTATTGTACCAGTAGGCACATCTTGCTTGGTATGCTGGTAATCATAGGCTTGTAGTGCCCATAGCTGAGCAACACTGTCAGCAACAATTTGCTTCCAGCGACCTGAATAATGCCTTCCAGCACTATGAAATCCAGCCAGCAAGAAAGGATCATCCATCTTAAACCAGAATTAAATCTTCATGTTCTGCAATTGAAGTGTGTTGTCCTCAACAGCAGGTACTTGCCACCTAATTCTGGGATAAAACCAACAGCAATGGAAATAATCTTTTATAGGTTAGGGACCTCACATGCCCTCTTGGCCAACATTTCACATGGAGGTAATTTAATCATGGGATATGATTTAATAAACATATTGCTTTGGAGTGGGTCTTTTTCTATCTTTGTAGGGTATTCTGTTTTTCCATACCCTTTTCTAAATCTATAAGACTCTCAGTGGTTAACATCATATTATGAACATTGTCAAAGTTTGTGAAGGAAGTGTGAAGGTCCACTGCTGTCCATTTCAAACCAGTGCCAACTGGTCTTGGAGAGATGACTGGATGCTAAAAGAGGAACATTAGCAAGGTCCAATGCATCATGAAAAGATACTATCATTTGTACCAATTATTTAGTCATACCAACAATATTGGGTGCAGTGGTGTCAGAGAGATATGCTGTCCCAGCTAGCCCTCTATAATCCACAGTCATCTGACCTCCTCATGCTGGGGCACTACTATGAGGCCATGTTTCATCTCCCGGCCCCAGATGGCTCCGCAAGGATAATATGAACTGCTTACCCACCTCAGGAACGTTGAGGAGCAAGACCATGTTTCTGTCTTCCAGGTCCACCACTTGATCTGGATCTACAAGTCTGATAGGCTCTAGACAAGAGCCACAGCTATCAGCTCTCTCGGTCCCACCTGGCTACTGAAAGGGCTCTGGGCAATTTCCACATCCAATATGCTTTCCTGCAGAGGAGTAATGTACACAGCATAACCCTAAGCGATAACTACCCACCTCTGGGACAGTCTTAGTCTTCTTTTCCTGTGATGTTCTGCCATTTATTCCTCCTTTCAAACCTTTAGTGAACTCTTCATAGGCTTTAAAACCATCCAGAAGCCAACAAGTACTGAATTTGACTTCTTGACAATTATTCCCCCAGAAACTCTAGCTTGGCACAAATCTTGCCACATTTGCCTTGAGTCACCCAGAGAGATTTATGTGACTGCTTTGCCCTTCTCTCATTCCCTCTTAGTTTTGGTCTAAGTCATTGAGATCTGCCAGATCTTCGACTTCATGAAGTTCACATTCTTCTGGTGGGGCTCAGCAAAGCCACTAAAGTTCTGTACCAATATCAGGATCCCTGTTGATTTAACCTTTCTTCTAATCCTCCTAAGAACACAGTCCTACCCAGCTCAGTGAACTGGGCATTGAACACTGCTTCTCACGTGCTCAGTTCTCTCAGTAATCCCTGCCATTTTTCTGTTGTCTGCCAGCTGCTTATATTCATGGGAACCCCAGTCAGGGATAAGGAACTGTCGCTAGTGCTTGAGCAGTCTATCGGGGACTTATTTTCTTCATATTATGCAGCCTTCATCTCTAGCATATGAAGGGACACTAACCTTAAGTTCCTGCCATGATTTCCCTTCATGATGGACTATAAGGTGAAATAAACCCTTTCCTCCCTAAGTTACTTTAGGTTATAGTGTTTATCACAGCAATAAAAAGTAAAATAGGCATCCTTCTTTTTCCCACCATCCCTGCCAAATAACAGACTAATTTGGAGGATGGCATCTGAATATCTCCTTCTTGTAATTCCTTCCTGTCTTAGCTAGGATTTTGATTGCTGTGAAGAGACACCATGACCACTGCAACTCCTATAAAGGAAAACATTTAATGGAGGCTCACTTACAGTTCAGAGGTTTAGTTCATCATCAACATGGTGAAGAGCATGGCAGTGTGCAGGCAGACATGGTGCTGGAGAAGGAGCTGAGAGTTCTGCATCTTGATCCACAGGCAGCAGAAGGAGACTGTGTACCACACTGGGCATAGCTTGAGCATATAAAACCTCAAAGCCTGCCTCCACAGTTAGACACTTCCTCCAACAAGGCCACACCTCCTAATAATGCTACTCCTTATGAGCCAAAAGCATTCAAACACGTGAGTCTATGGGAGTCATAGCTATTCAAACTACCACACTTCATTATGCAGGAAAGTTGTTTATAGGCTGAGCAAAGGCCACATAGCTGTTAACACAGCCTGCTTATGATCTTGTCCTATACATTTAATTTCAGAGACTGCAGTATACTTCTTAATCTACCAGCTACTGTAGGGAGTGTTCTTATACTCATGTGGTAGGCCTCATTCATTCAAGAGGCATGCTAACCTTCTCTTAAGGTTTGGTTTTGGTTGCGTATCTTATCACCATAGTAGAAACCACGCAACTGCCATTACATCATGAAGGCACTCCATACCATAAAACATGGAGAAAGGTAGACATATTGTGATTGCTCTCATGGACAAGTCACCCTCAGATCAGCCTCAGCTGTGTGTCTTACCACTCATCACTAAGGTGATTGGCTGCTCCTCTCCAACACATCTTTGACTCTGCTGGTACATATTTTGGTGTTGATGTGTTATATTATTTTCCTGGGAAATATGATCAAACATCTATTTACCCCACATAGGGCACTAATGACAGACTAAAGAAAGGATTCCACCCAAATGTAGCTTTGCAAACCATTGAATTTTAGGAGATTATTTATAGGAACATGAATGAAATGTTATGTACAGATGCATGGGTGATTCAAAAGCAGTCGTATAAGTGGTAATTAGACAGGATGGTTGATATTCGCAGAAGTGTGCGTGTGTGTGTGTGTGTGTGTGTGTGTGTGTGTGTGTGTGTGTGTGTG
>CABHPR010138968.1:0-23935 GCA_902168415.1 Peromyscus melanophrys | reverse complement strand
TGTGTGTGTGTGTGTGTGTGTGTGTGTGTGTGTGTGTGTGTGTGTGTAGGGGAGTGGGGAGATAGGGATGGCGGGGGAAGAGGGATCATGTTCAGCACCAAGTTTCAGTCTAATGCTCAGCCTCCAGCCTGGCTGCCACTCTATAAACATCTGAATTTCTTAACCTACTCTGCTTTTGTCTAAGATGCAATGTTAGGTATCTGTCACTGACTATCATAAGATCTGGCTTGTAACAGAATTATATGCATCAAGTTTTGAACTTGTAAGACTCATATATAATTTTTTTGTATTTGGGGAGTGCAATGTAAGGAAGTGTGAGGCTAAAAATCCATAAGTGAAGTATCGGTGCCTCTCCATTTTGGCAGGAATTGTTCTAGCTTGCAGGAATCATCCAACACTGGAGTTAGAAGACTAAGAAATACCTTGGTGTAGCTATCATCAAACTTCCTGGGTTTTTTATTAGTATTTTAAAATTTTTTCCAATAAATTTTGATCATATTCATCCCCTAACTCCTCCCAGATCCAACCCTACCTACCTACTCAACTTTGTCTCTATTCTTCCTTTCCTTTTCCTTCTTCCCTCCCACCCCTCCTCCTCCTCCTCCTCCTCTTTCTTTTTACAATTGTTAAGTCCAGTGTGTGCTACTCATATATTCTTGGATGTGTGGCCTTCCACTGATCACCTTTCAGTCTCACTATTATCTGTCCCACTGACAGGAGATCTGACCAAAGTCTCCTGTTCTCCTCCCTATACAGGAAACACTGGTGACTCTCCCTCATGTCAAATCCCAAAACTCAAGAGAAAGGCATAATTCAATCCAGCATACCACTGACATTCACCCTGGAAAAATCACTAGTAGTTAAAGAGCCCGGTCTCCAAGAAGATGGCACCACCCATCCCACTCTATGAATTAGAGGCAAAAGCACTGCATGTCCACTCTACACTTGATGTTTACAAAGGCCACTTTAGAGAAATTCATGCATCATGGTAATCAACATTTATGACATATAGCAATATGTGAGCTATATCTTTAATATGATAATCAAAGTTTTTAAAGAAATAATAAAACCAGACCCAGAAAGTCAAATACTACACATTTTCTGTCATTGTGGGATGTTATCTCTGAAAATATACATGTTTCATTTGTAATACCATAGAGGTCAGGAGATTATGGGACCATGGGTAGGGTCTTTCAAGGAAGGGAAGAAAGCATGGTAGTATAAAGGGCTAAATGGGAAAAGTAGAAAAGAAAAGATTAAACTGGGCTAGGGGATGGGAGTCAGAATAGAGAGAAAAGGTCCATTTGGGCTTACGGTTTCAGGGGATTCTACCCATCATGATGGGCAAGGCATGGTAACAACGCTTTGATTATGGTGGTAGCAGCAGATGGTAGAGGCTGCTCATGCTACAGCTACCCAGGAAGCAGAGAGAACAACGGGAAACAGAGTGTAGATTTAACCTGTGAGGGCACATTCTTAGCAACCTGCTTCCAACGAACTAGGCTTCACTTCCTAAAGGTTCCATAGCCTCCTAAAGAACATCACCAATTAGTGAGCATGCATTCAAAACATGAGCCTATGGAGCCATTTAAAATTCAAACCATAACATACCTGTGGTCTTATTTTCTTCATGCTGTTTCTGATCCATGAGTCCAAATAATAACATTTATAGAAACAGTAATTGTATTTACCCTTTGCTTACTTGAGTCAGACCACAGCCTAATTCTAAAAAGTAGTTCTTTAAGGCAGGACTCATCTTCACTTTCAAGATGAGGAAACTTCCTTGTCTGGGAGTAGGAGAACACAGAACTGAACACAGGACAACAGGCTGTGATCTGCCTTAGACGCCACAGCTGAAAAGTGGTCTTCTCTGGGCCAGGCTGAGGCAATGGTTGTATCCAGCACAGTTCTGGGCACATAGTACTCAGAAGCTTCCAATGTGCGCGTCTCTGACTTCTGGTCTGTTTCTTTTCAGCACATCTGCTGCTTACTGTGATAGCAAGGATGAGCTTTGCACAGTTTCATGTCTGCTTCACAGAAGAATTCTCTAAGCTCCCACAGTCTCCCAACCCTTGACTTAGCTGCATAACACACACAGTGAAAGCCATGAGGAGCAGCAAATTGGCACTTTAAACCATGGAATTGGTTTAGTCTGGATGCATTAAAGGTCCAAATGTGAGGCTGAGGCCTGCACTTGCTGGCTCTCTTTTTTATATGCCAAAGACCATTGATCTCCAGGGTGAAGTAAAGGGGGAAATGAATTTAAAGAACGTAATAAGGAAAAAAAGAAGAAAACTCATACACTGTGGTATTACACCCTAGATGCTGCAAAATTTCTGTGGTCTTGTCTTTTAATTTATGTATGTTTTTACAGACAAGATATATACATATAGTATATATGCAAATATATAAATGCACATATATAATATACCTGTATCACAGTATCCCTATGAATACAATATTCAAAGCTATTGATCTCACATGTAATGATTTTCATTCTGTCACAGCAAAGACAAATACCTAGTGACCCCATAGCCCACTATATCTTTTACACTCCCTTTGAAAATCAAGTTAGGTTTGATTTTCAGATTTTTTTTTTCAAAATTGAAAATTTTGCTTTTCAATGAGCTTTGTAACACTGCTCAATCCTTTGATACCTTTGGGATCTCTTTATTTTCAGCTTGGCTACTGGTTCAGTTTGTAGATTAATTCTGTGGGAAAAGAAATCAAAGCAAAATGCAATGATGTTCATGTTCATTAGTGTGGAGTAAATACCTTAACAGGATGAATTCTTGCCTTGAAATCGTAAATAAAACAAGGGGGAAATCCACAAGATTAGCAAACAGAATACAAGTAGCTGGCATATATTCTATTCTATTTGTAGTTAAAATTTAACTTTAAAATGTCTATAAGAGTCAACTTTGATTTATTATAAAAAATAAAGCTATAGTTTGTCTACCTTCTAGACTAGGCAGTGGGGATAGAAATGACTCAGGATTACAGAATTCTGCATTGGGTAGGATGTTTACTTCAATCAGAATGGACTTTCCAGGTGTCTTACAATACTCTCTCCCATGAAAAACCAATTTACAATTTGCCCTTTAAACACTAAGTACAAATAGAAAGACCTCAACTCAGAAATAAATGATAATTTATTCCCCAAATTTAAAATGCAGCAAAAAATGCATAAAGCATTTTCTTAAAACATCAAGAAGTGACATGAAAGGAAGAATTACTAGGTCAAGAACCGAGACCAAGATGAGTTCCAGAGAGAGGATGACTGTACTGCAGAACACACTGATCCCTGCATTCGCTGCTATCCTGACGGCAGGACTGGCATCCTGAATTATGTTTCAGACAGCCTTGTCAGGCTCTAACCCTTGCAGAGTCCTAGACCTATTGAAGTAAACCAGACCCATTTGAGCCCAAGATTCCAGGAGCCAGCACAATGGCAGGAGACCGATCCCTACACAGACTTCAGAACAGTGTCAACGTCTCTGAGAAATCCATAGAATTCCAAACCCTAAAACTGGCTTGAGTGACCTTCACTACTGATGCCCAGGTGCCAGGAAATGTCCTTTGAAGGAAGAAGAGTTATCCTGTCCTAAACATTATTTCTCCAAGTAAATTGAATACACGGTCCAAAACAAAGCAAGCAGAGAGACAAGCACCCAGAGAGAGAGAGAGGGCATCGGAGTCAGAATCTGCCAAAACAATACAGAGGAATTAATAAGAACTTATGACAGTCTAAGAGAGATATAAATATATGGGCAATTCTATATGATGAGTAACTATAAATACTATTGTTAGTGAAGAAAAAAGAAATTGAGGGTGATCAACATGTGATTACTTCAAGTTAGCAATTATGCACACGGTATAATACTACGCAACAGGAATCAGCAAACCATGGCCCAGGAGTCAAGTGTGTCCAGTCACAGTTTTCATTTCTTTCGCTTTTAGTTTCATTTGACAAGTGAGCAAAGAGATTTTCACATTTCTAAGTGTTTATTGTATAAAAAAGAAGGAAATATAAGTGACTGGATGAGACTTTGATGGCCTATAAACGCTAACGTTTTCTCTGAGATCCGTTCCAGAGGACGTCTGATCATTCTTTGGAGAAAGGATAATAAGTGGAGTTCAGCAATGCTCAGTGTGTTACATCATCACACATATGGCTGACATGAGTGGAGTTCAGCAATGCTCAGTGTGTTACATCATCACACATATGGCTGACATGAGTGGAGTTCAGTGATGCTCAGTGTGTTACATCATCATGGCTGACATGAGTGGAGTTCAGCGATGCTCAGTGTGTTACATCATCATGGCTGACATGAGTGGAGTTCAGCTATGCTCAGTGTGTTACACCATGGCACATATGGCTGACACAAAACCAGCAAGGCCAAAAGGCAAAGCTCCCACGTGAGTCCCAGCCTATGGTGGTAAAACTATAGAAAAAGGGCAAAGGAAGAGTGTCTGGCCGCGTCATAAACACTCATGGGACAGAAAGTGCTGTGACTGGGGGAGGGGAAGGCAAGAGAACAAGCTTGAGAAGTGAACGCATCTGATTCTTGTTGGTGACTGCTCTCAAGATGATTGCAGAAATTTGTTTAAATGTACTGATATGTTTTATGCATGCTCTGTATGTGCATTCTACTGGAGGGTGAGACAATGTCTCGTTCTGGAGGTCAGGTTGTTCTATAACTATGAAACACCGACTTGTTTTAAACTTGAAGCAATCCTCCTGCCTCAACATCTTGAGTGCTGAAGTTACAGGCATGAGCCACCGGACCCAGCTTGCATTCTATTTTATGGGGAGGATGTTTAAGAGACTAAACATATACAAATCAACAGAAAAGGGGGAGAAAGAGGGAGGGAGAAGGGGGAAAGAGGAAAGGAAGGATGGGGGAAGAAAAGGGAGGAAAGAGGGATTAAATTTTCATCTTCTAGGCAAGATTGATGTTTATAGTCTAAATTGGAAAAAATCCTAAGCAGTATTTTCAACCACCCCTTGAGTCAATAGGCAATTTCATAGGAAATGATTGCCTATTTGTATGTTTATAAAGGACTTGGCTTGAAGGAAAGGTCATTGTTCTTGCTGAGAATAAAATATTTACAAAAATTGCCTCGGCTTTCTGCTCCCCACCTGTGGTCAGCCACCACACCTGGCAGTACGCTAACAATGTGCCTTCTCTGTGCTGTTCTCCGCATAGGGACATTTTTATCACATCTGCTAACAGAACTCACTCTTCCCATGGATACCAAGGACCTCTTTTTCTCTTCAGTTCTTTTCCTTCTGAAAATATTCTTAACTTTACTGAAATAACAAGTGATAACTACAATGAATGACAGTTTTAGAACATGTCATAAGAATTTTAGCAGTACTGTACTGTACAACTTCCGGTCAACGTGGGGGCAGGAGAGGCCTTCACATTCCCAAGA
This sequence comes from Peromyscus melanophrys, assembly GCA_902168415.1. Taxonomy (NCBI): domain Eukaryota; kingdom Metazoa; phylum Chordata; class Mammalia; order Rodentia; family Cricetidae; genus Peromyscus; species Peromyscus melanophrys. The sequence continues at coordinate 18,496 of CABHPR010138968.1, read as the reverse complement.
GCTGGGCAGAACCCAGACTGAATCCATTATGTGGCAGCTTGCCTGGCACCATGTAAATGCATTATTCAGTTTCCTGTGGGTCTCAGAGAAAAAGAGAGACTAAGTATATTTCACAAAATATTCCAGTTAAGTCACAAATGAATTTCTTGCCCTAAAAAATTCCAAAATACTAGTAGGAACAGTATACTCAAATGTTGTTCATTATAAAAGCTGCATCTAGTTTCTATACCTTCTAAACCTCCATACACATCAGCAGAGTTGATTCCCACAATTAAATCTAATGACAGAGCCAAAGTCACTCAGTTCCTGTAAACAGTGTCAGATAGAACTAAGCTGGGGGCTCGCCCTTGCCAGTCCTGTAGTCTTGGGAAATCTGCATCATCTCTTTGGAGCCTCACATTCTACAGCTAGAATAAATGATGGTGATGAGAGTAACCCTCTACCATAGAGAATTAGGCAGATTAATATACCAAGTGCACAGCCCTGGCAATAGTGTCCCTATAACTACCAGCTACGTCTCTGTCTACAACCATTCCTGCTTCCCTCCAAAACAGATCTTTCCTCCTGGATCCTCCAGTCCAGACACACCAGGGGTCCTCTACCCCTCCCAATCCCCGGATCCCACTTCCATCGTTACCACATCCAAGCAGTCACTAAGTAGCATCCATTATCCTCGTCTCACTGTCTCACCTACTTGTATCTTCTCTTCCTTTCCCAGGCACTGTGGGAGGCTCACTTCCATTATCACCTCCTTCCCTTACCCTCTATTTGCACACTCACTTGTGATTACATTGCACATATAGGAGGAGTTGGGAAGACTGAAAAAGTGACTTCTGAGCATCTGATCCACTGAAGGACTGAACAGTGACCCTCCTTAGGGAAGAGCAGTCTAGGAAGAGAAATGCTATACACCAAGCTGCTGAGACAGATGCATTGAAGACCATCTCAAAGTCAGGATTCTGGGGAATTCAATTTCATTTAACCCCCCATCACAGGCTGAACCCTGTCACCAACCCTCTCTGAGTTTTATGCTAGAAACTGATACGTTCGAGCAGACAGTGACATTCTTACAGCATCACATTTGAGGGAAGAGTGAAGCATAGACTAGGAAGGCCACCCCATGAGTCCAGGCAGTGGACACTAGAACACAAATATAAGCTTATGAGCAACTGGTTCTCTCTGTTGGCCCATGCACAAAATCACACCATCCACTGTGGTGGTATTGTGTTCCCCAAAATATTGTGCACACTAATAAACTTATCTGGGGTCAGAGAAGAGAACAGCCACAATATTAAACATAGAGGATAGGCAGTGGTAGCACACGCCTTTAATCCTAGCATTCCAGAGGCAGAAATCCCTCTGGATCTCTGTGAGTTCAAGGCCACATTGGAAACAGCCAGGCATGGTGACTCATGCCTTTAATCCAAAGAAGTGAGCCTTTAATCTCAGGGAGTGATGGCAGAAAACGGAAAGATATATAAGGCATAAAGGTCAGAACTAACAGCATTTGGCTGGTTAAGCATTTGGCTGGTTAAGCTTTCAGGCTTCTAGCAGTTCAGCTGAGATTCATTCTGGATGAGGACTCAGAGGCTTCCAGTCTGAGGAAACAGGAAATTGGTGAGGTGAGGAAGCTGTGGCTTGTTCTGTTTCTCTGATCTTCCAGCATTCACCCCAATACCAGGCTCCAGGTTTGTTTCTAACAATTCTTGCTACAATCCACAGACCCACAACACCAGCTAATACTTTGCCTATCATCAACAGAATAAAGTCCAAACTATTCCCAACCTACAGCCTACCCACAGTGCCTCCACAGCTGCTACCTTCTCCTCTGGAATGCTGTTCTCCCCTCCTTTGACTTTCCATTGGTTCTTTAAAACTCTGTTTTCATATCAAGTTCCCTTTGATGCGCCCTTGATTCCCTCCTCTCTGCCTTCCCCCAAAATGCAGCTACCTTCTCCTCCAAGCCGCCAAGCACTCAGGCCATGATCACATGATTAAAATTACTTCTTATTCTGTACTGAAACACCTTCAAGGTTTTCATCCTGCACATTGCAAGCCGCCAGTGTGCATTGTTCCCTTTTATACATTGGTGTGCATACCAAATAATAACTCATAATTAATTGATTTTTCATATGTTTATGATGCATGTGCAGTGTGTGTGAACACTCATGTATGTAAGGACAACCTTGGCATTTGTTGGTCCTTGTCTTCCACTTTGTTGGAAGCCAGGTATTTTCGCTGTTAGCTGCTATAGACTTCTGGGGCTTCTTGCTCCTATCCTGACCTCAGTTTTACTGTAGGAGCACTGAGATTAAAGACACACACTACCTTCTACATGGATTTTTGGATTTTGACTTAGGTTGTCACATTTGTGTGGCAGGTACTTTACACACCAAGCCATCTGTCCAGCCCCTGGAATCTTCTCTCTGGGTGAGTTTCTAGGAAAGCGGGTTACTTGGCGTTGCTGAGGTACTTATGGCCCCTTTAACTAACATCTAACAGACATCCCAATGTTCCCACGGGACACTGCACAGGAGCCAGCTGCAGAGGTTAGCAGTCGGGGTTCCTCCCACAGCTTCCCTCTCCACTGTTGGTCTTCTTTGGGAGAGGGTGGGGGCTGAGAGGCAGGATAGGGTGTGATTAAAGAATTTGCCTAAGGTCTTGTGTAAGCTGAGCAAATGCTCTACACTGAGCTATATTCTCAGTTATTTTTATTTTAACTTTTATTTAAACAGGAGGTCTCCCTAAGTTTCCCAAGGTAGCTTTACACCCACCATGTAGCTCAAACAGGCCATGAACTTGTGATTCTCCTGTTCCAGCCTCCTGAATAGCCCCTGTGTTGAGCTTAAGCAGTTGAAGTTGTGCTTTCTGGTGGTGAACTGCCTGACCCAAAGCCAGTCTTAGATTTTCTTCTGTCTCCAAGCAAAACCAGAAAGAAGCCATAGGCCACTGTTAAGTCTATTTGACATCAGCTCTTAAAAAAAAAAAAAAAAAAAAAAAAAGTCACCCAAATGCAGCCTTAACTGTTCTGTTCTAAAGTACATCACACTTTCTGTTTGGTTCTTCCAAGAAATCTGGCCCACATTGGCAGAGTCTCAATGCCCTGCCATAATATTGCCCCTTAGAACAATGTTTCTCAACCAGTTGGTCGCGACCCCTTTGGAGGTCACATATAGATCCCACATGTCACCTATTTATATTACAATTCATAACAGTAGCAAAGTTGCAGTTATGAAGTAGCAACAAAATAACTTTATGGTTGGGGCTTACCACAGCATGAGGAACTGTGTTCATGGGTTGCAGCATCAGGAAGGTTGAGAACCACTGCCTTAGGTACTTCATGAAAAGGTGACAGAGTGGTGATACTTGTGCCTTTTGATGAAGTTCAGTTTGGCAGAGGCCTGGCCACAGCTCCCAAATCCAGATGCGAATTTCATTTCCTGTTGCTTCTTCTGCATGTTAACTTTTCTGCTGGGTAAAGCTGCAAATTCCCAGTGAACGCGTTCTACGATTGATTGGACCTAGGGTGCTTGGCGATTTCTTTCTAATCTCTTTTATTGTGCTTTCCATAAAAATGACAGCCCTGGTATAAATCCTAGTTAAATCAATACCAGTAAGTGCTAATCTCTTCACAGCACTAGAGATGAAAATGTCAAATGGCACCTGCTGGGCCTTCACACTCCCACTGTAAATCATCAAAAATTAAAGCAACACCAAATTGATTTTAGTTTCCATCTTAAAAATCTCTCTCAGATTCATTATTTTTCCCATTCTATTATTCCTCTTTTTCTTTTTCTTTTTCTTTTCACTTACGGTCTGGTTGAGTGAAATTGATTAACTGAATTTGTAATGATGAATGTGTTGGTGTTTCCTGGCAAAAATATACAAGACCCCAAGACATACCAGGAAGAGCTTAGGACACAAGTTCCTATTGTAGTGGATGACATTCACATTTAAGATGCACTTAAATTCTTCTTCCTGGGATAATACCTCAGTAGAGTGGAATCTTGGTTGAAGACACTGTAGCAAGAACAGATGCTCAGAACTAGCACCAGTAGTGGCTCAGTCATGAAGAGGAATGTGTAGCCCTTTGTCTCCTATCCCATAGGCAAATGCCAGAGTGTTCCAACCCTTCATTAGAAGATACACTCACAGGGGCTAGATGCCAGGAAGCTGAGCATCTCACAGGCAAGAACTGGGAGCATGCATAGTTCACATGCTCAGTTTTCAAGTGTTCCAGGAAGAACAGAACAGTCCTGGTTTTAAAATCCAGACAAAACTTAACTAAGATCTTTGCCCAACTTCCCAACTTACTCATCTTATCACATTAAAGAAGGAAAAAAAAAAGCTTTAGGTGATTTGACATCTGAGTCATGGTCATGGATTCAAACACAAAGTACAGGTCTCTAGATATTTTATCTGTCTCCTGTCATCATTTGACAATATGAGGATCATACCTAGATGTAGTGAGTAGCCATTCCAACCTTGATCTGGAAGTTCCAACCCCCATTGAGGCTTCGGTAATTGTCACAAGGCGGGGCCAAGGGAGGACCCTGAAGACCCGAGATCTAGATGTGCCGTTAAACATTAAACATAGAAAATGCAAACAATCTGGTCTGTGCTTGCCCGCACTAAGAATCCACAAAGCAAACTTTATATGTGCTAATGAAATACAGAAACATAGGGATCATAGAAGTCAGGGTAAGCTTCATTTCACTACTTCAGTCACGTCACAGACAAGTTAGTCTGCACTTGAGGTTTACTTCTAGAAACAGAGCATTTGCTTAGGTCCCATGTGCGACTGCCTACCATCTCTCATTGAGGATGCTAATGAGCAATGAAATGCTTACAGAATGTGCAGCCTGAAGGAATGGCAGGAAAAATACATCCCAGAGACAAAGCAGTTCATAAAACAAGGAGCTAGCCTTCGCATAATGGAGAATTTCCTGGGAGACTTCCATGATCTGCAAACAAGATTTGCCCTGCCCACCTCCTCCCCTGCCTACCTCCTCTGCCTCATCAGAGTCTCCAGCAGACCTCCTTCATAAACCACTTGTGACAAGACTCTCCTCTCTTGCTCTGCTCCTAGGAATCTGTCCCAAGATTCAAAGTTTATTGGCTTGCTTTATTAAGAACTGATTTTTCCAATTAAAAAATATAATGGTGCCTCCTATGCAGCAAAAAAAGTGCTACATTTTAATTGAAATCTTAAGACATTTTTAAAAAATGAAACAAACTTTTGTTTCAGCTCTGAGAAGATTATAGATGTGCATAGGTGGGCGGGGGGGGGGGGGTTGTCAAGAATTACACTCCAAAGGTCACATATGAAGGCAACACAATGCTACCATGAACAATTGCCCACTGATGAAACAAAATTTCTCCAAACTGTTCCATAAATTAATTCATCATTACAAGTTCATTACGAGTACTAACTAAAGGGCAGAGCCTTCAAAAGCACCAGTCTCTACTCTCATTAGCTTAGTTATTGTGTAAATGGCAAATACAAATGACTATTTAAGCCAAGAAAGTAACAGAAATAGATAACAGGTGTTGAATGGATAAGGACTGGCATTTCAAGGAGCATATCTCAAGTAAACGGTTCTGTTCAGCTGAAGCAAACTATTAGTGATGAAAACTACATGCAACTAGTTCATCTTACTTTTTGCAAGATACCAGAAACCAAAATTTGATGTGAACTCTCCTTACCTATAGATTTGATAATTAATTCAAATTAATATAAACATATACTTGCCACCAGTGTGAGAATCCTAAGCCCAAAGAATGAAGATTCAACAACCTAGAGTTTAATTAACAAGGAAAGAGATCCATGAGCAGTTCCCACTTCCAAGGGCTCCTGTTCTCTTAGAATTTACATCTACCAGGAGCAAATGCTGATATCACACAGCCCTGTCACATGGAGGAATAAATTTACACCAGAAGCAGAGAGGTCCCACCCAATGGCAGGTGCTACAGCCCATGGAATGATTGACGGCACAGGCCTCAGCCTAAGGTTGCTCCTCATTAAGTTGAATAAACATGAAAATCAGACGCTATAGATTCTTTCTCACATAAGAATTGAAATAAAGAGGCCTGATTTACTTTTACTCATTTGTCATAACAGAGGTTGAACTAAATTCCATGGTAGGGACTTGCAAGAGAGTCACACCTGGAGCCTCCCTGAGGCTGAGGTGCAAAACTCATGAGGTGCTGGAACTTTGGCTGCTTCTAGGAAGCAGCACCATGGTTCAGAAGCTGGAAATACTAGGAGTACAGGAGACAATGGCCCGGGCAGGTCTGCACTTGCTGCCCACAGGCCACAGGGATCTATTTCTGCCGCTCCTGGCTCCTCCCTTGCTTTTGTGTGCTTTTACTTAAGAAGGCTGCTCTGCTGACCTTCTTTCGGCGGCTGCTTTCAGAACATTAGAGCCATTTTGCTTATACTGGGGACTGTAAGTGCTTGTGAGTACTGACCCCGGAGTTGGTCCTCAGCCTATGGTAGCTCCTTTGCCTCCAGTGGATACACCAGGGGAAACTATTACAGCCACTCCCCTTTCTGGTTCCTGCAGGAGCAGACTGAGTGAGTGCTGTTCCTGGTCCACACAGGTTGTCTCAGCCTTCCTCCCTTCCCCTGCCTCCCTCCTCCTCTGCCTCATCAGAGTCTCCAGCAGACCTCCTTCATAAACCACTTGTGACAAGACTCTCCTCTCTTGCTCTGCTCCTAGGAATCTGTCCCAAGATTCAAAGTTTATTGGCTTGCTTTATTAAGAACTGATTTTTCCAATTAAAAAATATAATGGTGTCTTCTATGCAGAAAATAAGTGCTAAAAATGAAACAAACTTTTGTTTCAGCTCTGAGAGGATTATAGATGTGCATAGGTGGGGGTGGGTGGAATGTGCTTGTCAAAAATTACACTCCAAAAGTCTCATATGAAGGCCACACTATGCTACCATGAACAACTGCCCACTAATGAAACACTAACTTGTGGTCAATTTATTCACACAGCTGACATGGTGAGCCTCATCTTTCATGCTTTCCACTTTGCTATTGTTGACTACACCCCACAGAAACTGAGACTTTAAGGTAAAATGATCTAAGTGTTTGGGGACTGAAGTCTTCATTGTGAGTTTACAGTCTGCAGCTGTGAGCCTTGTTCTTCTCACCTACAGTCGAGGATGTCCAACACACACACACACACACACACACACACACACACACACACACACACATCTGTAAGCACAGAATGAGAAGAACAGTAACCTTAGTCAGGCTTTGTTGTCACCTGTGTTGACCTCTAAAAGCCCTCTGCTAGCGACATTTAACAAACACTGAAGATGGGAGTGGTTTATAAGCTCCCCACTTCTAGAAAATAGAGAACAGTTTACAAATGGTTCATCTGTTACCATGAAAAGCAAATGGCCATTCTTTTATCTCCCATATCAATCCCCGTTATATTCCAATAAGACAAAACGAGTTTAAAGTCGAAGTGCAATCCTACAGTCATTTGTTAAGCCACTATGAGATTTAAAAAGCGTTGCTTTTGCCTTCCTGTCTCCCAAAAACCAGGCAAAGGAAGCTCTCTCCGCAGTGTCTTCCCAGAAGGCAGTTTCCCACTCAGGTTAAGTGCAGCACAAATCAGTGCCTGTTTTCACACTTGCCAATCATTCACAGAGGCAGCCTCCTGGGGCCCAGACCATGCCCACCAGCTAAACTGGGATGGAAATACCCATAGAGGTAGGAGGAAGAAGTGGAGGGTCCTGGGGTGCGGTTACAATTTGCAGGAGTCGACTATAGATGAAAGGCTCTCAAAGGGATTTACATTGACTAAGGAAGAGTAAAGAAAATTTGCTAAGAATTGAAGTGGGATGCAGGGAGAAAGTAAAATCTCAAGATTTTTAAAGTAACAGTTTTTCTTGTCTTTTTTAAGGAAAGCTGGGATGCCTGAGGGCCAGCTGCAAGAAAATGTGTTCTAATTAGGCAAGCATTTTTGAGCATCTTTATACTTGTTTTTTGTGAACAAAACTACTGAATGGGAGCATAATTCTCTGCCTATAGGTGGTTTCATTCAAAGCACCTAGCTGAGTTCTAAGCCCAGGGGCACTCTTCAAGTGAATCCAATGGTTGAGTCAAGAAAATTCTATTCTTACAAGAACCCTCAGAGAAACTGAGATTTAAAGACGTGAATGAACTAACTCAGTTCACACAGCTAAGAAGTCATGGACTGTAGCTTTGAATCTGCTGTGCTTATGTCTAGGGAGCATGCTCCTTCTCCTGGGAAGGTATACAGAAACTAAGGCAGTGTCAGGGGTAAACTTGGACTCGTAGAGTGAGACACCCTAGGTCGGCATTCTGCTTCCACCAATTAGGAGTTCTGTGATCTTGCTCATGTAAAAAACTTGATCTTTTTGTGGTTTGGTTTTGTCATATGCAAAATAGATATTTTAAAAGCATGTAATTTGCAATGTTATTTTAAGCATTAAATGAACTAACCTGTGAAAAGAGTTCCCAGTTGATCATTTTAGCTGTTTTGGATACATTATTAGAGTCAGGTGGATAATCCTATCCAGTAATAAAATCACCAAAGTTAGGGGTGAGTTGCCCCATAGTGGATCTCTTGATAATGTAAGAAGCAGTGGAGTCAGTGACAGCCATCCCAGTCTTCATTTTACTAGAATGACCTGACATCATCAACAGCACCAACTTTGTCACCATTTTATTTCATCGTCTCCATCTCCAGCTCTCATTTTCTAATACATTTCTTTCAGGTAGAGTCTGCACTCACAAACTGCTCAAGACAAGAAAGGAACCACTTTCAAAGTCCTGACTCTAATATTATAAACAGGAACAGGTGCATATACCACTGTCCTTCTGTGCCTAGGACTAGCTCAGACTGGAAAGCAGTCCTACACAACAGAGAAAGAAATGGTCACAGCTCAAACGCTTCAACCTCCAGTTTCTGTCTCTGGTCATTCTATATCCCCTAACATCACAGGCCTCTGGTTTCTCATATGCAGATCATGACGTAAACGTAAAAGACGATGGCAGTGAGGTAGATGCCGTTGGGTAGACACTGAACCCATAGATCTTGTCAGTCACTTGTCTCATTCCAACCATTTCCAAGTAGATACAATAGTAACTACTGTAACTATACAAGGTTAGTAAAATAAATAAATAAATAAATAAATAAATAAATAAATAAATAAATAAACACATCAAGAGCTAAAGGTACCTTGTGATTTGGATCACATATGACTCTGAGCCTCCTAAAAGCTACAGCAAAAAAAATTGCATTGAATGACAAGACAGGCATCTCTCCTGTCATCAATTTTATTTCAAAGATTCATGTCAAGGTTTTACTTGGATGCTTCAATAAGAAGTTTGGATAACATCCTGGAAAAAAACATCAAATCTATTTGAGTTCAAGTGATTCTGGGAGGGATTAAGCTGATGTGGCTTAAGCATGATGCTTGATAGTAACCAAACATGACAGACGCGCAAAGTCAGAAACACAAAACTGCTCCGATGTCTGTGGAATAAGCAGCTTGCTGCAGGAACTCAACTTGCACAGTTATTGGAGGTAAGAAAGAAAGAGGAGCCTGACTAGAGAACTGGAGTCCCTGGGAGAAGTCTCCAACCACCATCGGAATCCATCGTGTTTGGGTTGGTAGCCAAGAGTCCAGTTGCTGGTGGTCAGTGGAGCTGGGAGATATCAAAAAGAGTCTGAGTTGGGGATAAATCAAAACTCATCTGTGTGTCTGCCTCTCTGATGTGGCCACAATGACCTTCAGAGCGGGAATGCTTACTGCTTCCATTCACCTAACTCCTCTCGTAAGCTCTTGTCTGGACCCTCCAGTCTAGAACCACAATGAAAAGTTTTGTGAATAAACACATTGGTCATTTTAGCCAAGTGATTTGTGAACTGAAAAAAACCTACACAGGTCTTATCTCCAGCCAGACACAAGGAAGACATACATGGGAAAAAGACATGCGCCGAGAGCTCATAAGGACTAGTTTTGCAAGTTGCTCCCAGTATTTATGTATCTGACATGATAGACAACAGTTAGTTTGTTTTCTTGGCCAAATTATCCCACCCATAGCTGTGAGGTAAAATTCCAGAAGGCACAGAATGTCCACACAGTACTTGTGTTAATGTTTGACCTACCCAGAGCCTGTGGACTACAATGATGTCTAATCAACTTCCCTGGTCTGTGGGGCTCAAGCTGAGTCTAACAATGTCCTAGAGGAACAGTGACTAATACAAGGTCACACTGTCCCATGAGACCTCTAATGAGAAAGTGACAGCACCAAGTTGTGCTGAATGACTCTTCTGTTTAGTGACAACAATCACACGTATAACAGTGTAAAGTTTAACTGTGGCTTTAACCAGGCAAAGCCTTGCATGTATTTTATCTTATTTAATTCTCCTGGTCCTAGAAGATTTAAAATAAATAAATATGAGCTCCATAAGCTTAAAATGTTTTTCTTCATTTTTGCAAATGTGTTTCCTAAGTAATAAAGTATGTTAGTGGCTTTATTAATTTCTAATTAGGAACATTCTGGCATTTTCATACATATGTCATTACACATGGTTCTTATTCATCTCCCCTCCCCAGTCTCCTTGTTCCTCTCTTGTGGATTCTCTCCCTTCCCCCAAATGGTGCTTCCTTCCTTTATGGACCACATTTAAATCTAGAGTTTGCATGTGAGAGGACATGTAAAATTCATCTTTGTGGGTATTGCTGTTTCACTTAATATAATATCCAGGTACAGTCATTTTCCCACAAATGTCATGCTTTCATTTTTCCTTTGTGGCTATGTTATAGAATATTATTTTAAGATTGTTATGTTTGTTTTTGCTGTGGAACATTTGTTTAATAATGCAAAGATGTGTTGCATTCTTTTATGTTGCATTTGCTTAACTCTGTGAAGCTGTGTTACTGTGCCTGTCTAAAACACCTGATTGGTCTAATAAAGAGCTGAATGGCCAATAGTGAGGCAGGAGAAAGGATGGGTGGTGCTGGCAGGCAGAGAGAATAAATAGGAGGAGTAAAAGAGGGATTGGGAAGCGAGAGAAGATCAAGGAGCAAGAAAAGAAGGAGGACACCAGGGTCCAGCCACCCAGCTACACAGCAAGCCACAGAGTAAGAAGTAAAGAAAGACATACAGAGAAAGAGAAAGGTAAAAGCCCAGAGGCAAAAAGTAGACTGGATAATTTCATTTAATAAAAGCTGACTAGAAACAAGCCAAGCTAAGCTTGGGCATTCATAAGTAATAATAAGCTTGCATGTATTTATTTGGTAGCTGGGTGGCAGACCCCCAAAACAGCCAAAGAGCCAAAAGAGTAAAAAAAAAAAATGACAACAAGGCTACGTAAAATTCCATTTTGTATATGGACCACATTTTCTTTATTCATCTTCTGAGGTTCATGTAGGCTGATTCCATTCTGTGACTATTCAAAAACTGTTGCAATAAACATGGATGTGCAAGTACCTCTGTGGTGCACTACTTAGGGTCCTTCTGGCATATATTCAAAAATGGTGTGGTTGACTCCTATGGCAGTTTTACCTTTAGTTTTTGAAGAGCCTTTGTACTGATTGCCATAGTGGGTATATTGGTTTACATTCCCACCAGCAGTGAATATGAAAGGATTTCTTTTTTCCCATAACCTTGCTAGCATTTTTTGTTTTCTTGATGATAGCCATCATCAAGGGTGAGATGAAATCTCAAAGTGGTTTTAATTTGCACTTCCCTGATGACTAAAGATATTGAACACTTATTCAAATATTATTTATTTTTTACTTCTTCTTTTGAGAATTATTTTTTTTCAGCTCACTAGCCCATTTGTTGATTGAAGGATTTAGGGCTTGGGGTGTGTTATCCATTCTTTATGTATTTTAGATATTAATACCCTATCAGATATGAACTTGGCTGAGATTTTTTTCCCACACTCTGCAGGTTCTTGTCACCCTGGTGATTGTTTCCCTTTCTATGTGGAAACCTTTTAATTTGGTATAATTCTTTTGTCATTTTTAGGGATTACTTCCTGTGTTATTAGCATCCTTTTCATAAAAGTTATTGTCTATGCCCATATCTTTCAAGTCTTTTAAGTAAGTTTTCTTCAAGAAGTTTCAAAGTTTCAGGTTATAACTTAAGGTTTTTGGTCCATTCAAATTAAATTTTGTGCAGGATGAAAGACCTGGATCAAATTTATTCTTCTATGGGTGAATATATGGTTTCCCCAGTACTATTTTATTAAGGAGGCTGTCTCAACGTATATTCTCCAGTGTATACTTTCAGCATCTCAATCAAAACTCACGTAGCTGAGAATGTGTGAGTTCCCTTCTGTTGTATTCCGTTCAGCCCTTTTGTGTCAGGGCCATGCTGGTTGTTGCTGCTATGGCTCTGCCACACGATTTGAGATGAAGCTAATTCCTGCTTAAGATTGCTTTAGCTATTCAAAGTTATTTGTGCTTCCATATTTTAGTAATTTTTTCTGGTTATGTGATAATGTCATTGGAATTTTGATGGGGTTGCATCCAATCTGTAGATCACTTTTAGTAACATAAGCATTTTTACAATATTGATTCTTCTAATCCATGAACAGAGGAATTGCTTTCATCTTCTAGTATCCTCTACAATATCTTTCTTCAGGGTCTGAAATGTTTCACTGTAGAGGTCTTTTTTATCCTTCATAAAGTTTATTCTGAAATATTTTTGAGTATTGTGAATAGGATTATTTTCCTAATTTCTTCCTAGGCGAGTTCATTATATATATTACTGATTTCTGTTCTGCTATACTACTGAAAGTGTTTATCAGTTCTCAGAGTTTTCTGTTGTGTGCTTTGCTGTCTTTTAAGAATAGGATGTATCATCTTCAAACAAAGGTAGTTTGACATCTTCCCTTTGTATCTACTTTCTTTCTCTTGTCTTATTGCTGTAGTTATCATTCAAGTGAGCACTCTTGCCTCATCCTGATTTTAGAAGAGATGGCTGTAGTTTTTCTTCATTTAGTGTAGTGTTGGCTATCATTTTGTGGTATGTAGCCTTTATTAAGTCAAGTTGCATTCCTTGTGTTCCTAGTTTCTTCAGGGCTTTTACCAGGAAAGGATGCTGAACTTTGATAAAGACTTTTTCTTCATCTCTTCATGTGATTTCTATAGATGTCTATTTACATCTTGTATAGCATTTATTTGTTTGCGCATTTTGAATCAGCCTTGCACCTCTGGAATAAATTGAAATTGGTTATGATGTATGATCTTAATGCATTCTTGGATATGATCTGCAAGAATTTTATTAAGTACATGTGTATACTTATATATTTGTGTGTATATGTTCATCACAGAAATTGGCTTATAGTTTTCTTTCTTTTTTTTGTAAACACGTACATTTCTCTTTTTTTTAAGAAAATTTTTTCGTTCATTTTACACACCAATCAAAGATCCCCCTCTTCCCTCCTTCCACCACCCCAGCCTCCCCTCCCAACCCATCCCCCATTCTCTCCCACAAGAAGGCAAGGCCTCCCAAGTGGAAGCACATTCAGTAGAGGCAAGTCCAAGCCCCTCCCCCTGCCTCAAGGCTGAACCAGGTGTCACGTCATAGGTAGTGGGGTCCACAAAGCCCGCTCATGCACCAGAGATGGATTCTGATCCTACCACCAGGGGGCCTCCCAAGCAGATCAAGCTACACGACCATCTCGCCATGCAAAGGACCTAGTCCAGTCCCATGTAGGCTCCACAGCCATTGATCCAACTTTCATGAGTTTCCTCTAGATTGGTTTGGTCGTCCCTGCATGTTTCCCCATGATCCTGATGCACTTGCTCATAGAATCCCTCTTCTCTTTCTTTGACTGGACTCCTGGAGCTCTGTCTAGTGATTGGCTGTGGATCTCTGCATCTGCTTCCATCAGTCATTGGAGAAAAGTTCTGTGATGACAGTTAGGGTATTCACTGGTCTGATCTCTGGGGCAAGCCAGTTCAGTTCAGGCACCCTCTCCATAGTTTTCTTTTTTTTTATTGTGTTCTTATCTAGTTTTAGTATTAGCATAATACTGGCTTCTTAAAAGGAATTTGGTGGTGTTCCTTCCCTTTCTATTTTGTGGAATATTTTCAGGAGAATTGATGTTCACTCTTCTTTAAGTGTTTGGTAGAATTCAGAGGTGAATCCATCCAGTCCTGGACTTTTCTTTATGGAGAGAGTTTTTATTACTGCTTCAATCTCATTGCTTGTTATAGATCTATTTAAGTTTGTATCTTCCTGATTTAATTTTAATAGATCTTTAAAATTTTCCATTTGGGGGGATAAAAGTTTTCAAAATATTCCCTAGTGATCCTCAGGATTTATTGGAGCCTGTTGTAAACACCCTCTTTTTAGCTCTAGTTTTATAACTATAAGAACTCTTTTGTAACAGTTCTTTCCTCTAAGAACTGTTATATCCCAAAGGTTCTGGTAAATTGGACTTTCATTTTCATTTAATTCTAGAAAAAAAACATTTTTAATTTCTTCCCTGGTTTTGTCAATGACCCATTGATCATTCAAGAAAGAATTGCTAAGTCTCCAGGTATCTCTGTCGTTTTTCTAAACTATGTGTCTCTAGTTTTATTCCACTGTGATCTGGCAAGATAAAAGGAACTATTTTGGCTATTTCATACTTGTAAAGACTTGCTTTGTGACCTAGAATATGTTCTAGTCTAAAGTAGGTTCCATGGGCTGCTGAGAAGAATGTATATTCTGGATCTCAGAAGGAATATTCTGTAGATGTATGTCACATCCATCTCTGATCTATAGCTTATGTCAAACCTGAAGTTTCTTTGCTTATGTTAGTTTGGATGACCTATTTAAAGATCAGACTGAGGTATTGAAGTCATCAGTGACTGTTGTATCAGGACATCAGACTATTTTACACACATTACTGTTTGCTTTATGAAATTTAGAGTCCCAACATCTCAAGCATACCACTGTTACATCTTCTTGGTGAACTATTCCCTTAGCTGACATGCAGTGACCTTCTTGCTTTCTTCTAAGTATATTTATCTTGGAATCTACTTTATTAATTTCCATGTACTCAATAGATTGTCTTCCATTCTTTGACTATAAGTTTGTGGCTATCTTTACCAATGAGGTGTGTTTTATAATGCTTAGATCTAGTTTTTTTTTTTTAATATAGTCATCCAACCTGAGTCTTTTTACTGATAAGTTGAGGCCATTTGCATTTCATGTTGTAACTGAGATATGTGTATTAGAACTGTGCATTTTTGTTGGTTGTTTTCTTGTAGAATTGATTATTTTTGTTCTTTTTCTTTCTCCTCTATTAGTATTAGGGATTTTGCAGTTTACTATGTTGAATGTGATACCTTTTTTCATAACTATTTTTTGTTCATCCTTTTTTGTGATGATATTTTATTTGTGCTTTAATAAATAAAGCTTTCCTGGAGATCAGAGGGAAAAGCAGGCCATTTTAAGTAAACGAAGAAGTTAGGCAACGGTAGCACACACCTTTAATCCTATCACTTGGCAGACAGGGATCTATCTGGATCTATGTGAGTTCAAGGCCACACTGGAAACAGAGCCAGGTGTGGTGGCACACACCTTAAATTCCAACACTAGTTAACCATGGAGGTCTGGAGGTCTGTACAGACAGACAGGAAGTGACAGAGCTGGGCAGGAAGAGGAAGTGTTGTAGCTGAACAGAGAGAGACAATCAGATGGCAGAACAGCAAGGCATATAGGCGAGGGTAGACAGGAAGTAACTCACATTTGGAAACTGCTGAGTTGGTGAGGTAAGGTTAGCTGTGGCTTTCTCTGTTTCTCTGATTTCTCCCAGGCTCTCACCTCTATATCTGGCTCCGTGTTTTTTATTTAATAAGACCATTTAGAAATTCATCTACATTTTTTCTCATGAAACTCATTATTTTCTGTGTCCTTGTGATTAATTCCTTCTTCTTCTTTGGAATATAGTGTCTCTCTAAGTATTTTCCACAGTTCTATCTTGTTTGTCCTGAACCACATTAATTTGTGATTGCTTTGAAATAGTGTTATTTCTATATCAATTTTAAAAGATAGCTTTGCCTAATATATAAATGTTGGTTAGCAGTTATTTACTGTGAGAACTTACAATTATTGTTCCAGCTCTTCTTGCAATTCCAGTACAAAGGAGGTAGAGACAGATTTCTGGGGCTCACTAGCCAACTATGCTAGTCTGAGTGGGTGTGAACATGTGTAGGGGTGCATGTGGCCAGCAGTCAACCTGGATGTCATTCCTCAGGAGCTCTCTATCCTGTTTTCTAGACAGGTTCTCTCACTGGGACATGGGGCTCACTACCAGACTAGCTTAGTTGGCTAGTGAGCCCCAGGGATCTGTTTATCTTTAGCTGCTTGCCACTGGGATTCCAAGAAAGTACCACCACACACACTTTTTACCTGACTTAAATACAATAAAGTGAGAGTGCTGCTGAAAGTAGTAGTCATGTAATTAAAAAGGAAAGAGAATACACAACAGAGGAAAAAAGAAAAACAAGACTTTCTATGTCCTTGAAAATTGTACATTGCTGATGATAGGCACAGAGCAAGGATGTTCAGTTGAATGTGTGGGCCCTTGTCTTTCTTGTGTTTTATGCCTGTGTTGAGCCTGTACTGGACAAATGTCTGATGTCTGCCAGATTGTCTTTTTGGAGTTTGTTTTTTGGCTTTTTGAGACATGGTTTCTCCGTGTGTGTAGTCCTTGCTGTCCTGGAACTAGCTCTGTAGAGTATGCTGGCCTCGAACTCAGATTCCCACCTGCCTCTGCCTCCCACCTGTTGTACCACTATGTACAGCTCTTCATTTTGTCTTCATTTTGGGAGTTTCCCTTCTCTGAATTCTAGGGACCTCGTTGTTTCCTAGGGACCTTGGCTTCACAGTCTGTGGGCTAAGCAAGTTTGCACACCCACCCAAGACTCCAGTACTCTCTCGTGGGGCTAATGTTCCAGGTAGCAGAGGGGTGAGAGAGGATCTCCCAAATATGTTGGGAGTAAAGAAGGCAGCTACAACACTGAGGTCTGCAGAGGCAGAGGAAACACCTTCATACTTTCAAGACCTCCTAGTTATTAATCAGACTGCTAGGGGTATGAAACTGTAGTTGTCCTATAGGCCTCTGGAGTTTCCAAGTCCTCAATCTCCACACTGACATCCGGCAGGTGGCTGGATCCAGAAGTTGATCCACCTACCGATGTGAGGCTATGGTGCTGCTCCAGCCTATACATTCTCCCGCTGCACTTCATAGCCTGAGCAGAGCATCCTGGTGCCTGCGCATCTTGTTTGTCAAAGTCTAGCCTTCTGGCTTTGCACACCGCCTCACTGGGCTGCCTCCCACCTTGGAGCTGTGGCAAATTAAGTGAAAGGTTATGGTGATATTGTGGTCCCCAATATATTGTGCTTACCTAATAAACTTACCTGGGGTCAGAGAACAGAACAGCCACTAGATATAGAGGCTAGAAAATGGTGGCACACACCTTTAATCCTAACATTCCAAAGGCAGAGATCCATTTGGATCTCTGTGAATTCAATGTCACACTGGAAATAGCCAGGCATGGTGACACATACCTTTAATCCCAGGAAGTGATGGCAGGAAGCAGAAAGGTATATAAGGCACGAGGACCAGGAACTTGAGCCTTGTTAAGCTTTTAGGCTTTTGAGCAGCAGTTCAGCTGAGATTCATTCTGGATGAGGACTCAGAGGCTTCCACTCTGAGGAAACAGGATCAGCTGAGGAATTGGCGAGGTGAGGTTCGTTGTGGCTGGTTCTGCTTCTCTGATCTTCCAGCATTCACCCAAATAACTGGTACTGGGTTTGTTTTTATTAATAAGACCTTCTAACAATTCTTGCTACAAAAGGTGCCTGTCTTCTGGTTGGTCTTTCCCCATTATTCGACTTCAAAGTAGCTCTGTTTTAAACAATAGATTTTCTCTCAAAATGGCACCTGACTCCTGTCCTCCAAGTCATATAGAGTGCCATACTGCCAGCTCACCTGTTAGAGGAGTTACCACCTCACTAAAACCTGCAATGGGTTTTGAGGTTCCTGAGGGATGTGGGCTTTTCTAAGGCTAGGACTTCAGTTTCCTTCACTAGGGCTTCCAGACTTGACTTTTAGAGACTTAGTCTGCTTTTCCCTCTCTATGTTGGGGAACCTCGTGGCTAGAGCTGTGTGTGGCTTGGTTTCCTTGCTGTGTTTTTCCATCATTTTCTCTACAATTCAGGTGCTCTACCATTACTGGTGTGGATTTCTGGAGCTCCTCTCTTTGGAGAGAATCCTTTTTGCTTATCCTTAATGCCTCTCCTTCACTGAATCACACAATCAGCTTCTAATCCACCATCTTACCCATTGTTCCCTCTGTTCCATTCACTTCTCCTCTGTTAATATGAACATACACTGTAGACAAGGGATGCATTTTTCACCAAGGTTCAATATTCTCTACCATTAGTGTTTCTTTGAGCTTCACAGTTGGTATTTACACAGTACGATTC